>JBBYHK010000013.1:158502-173061 GCA_038382065.1 Adansonia grandidieri
GTATACTTGAGAAAATTATTAAATTAATAAAGATTAAATTTTAAACAATATATTTTTAAAATAATAAATTAAAAAAAATATAATATGAACGGATCTAAATGGGCTTGAGCTATCTATTTACAAATATGAGTGAGTTTCAACAAATTTGAAAGCCTATATTTCGAGCTAGGCCGAACCTAGACAAACATCTTTAATATTAATACTATTCTCAAACCGACTCGAATCTGGCCTAATCCAACCCATGTGCAGGCTATCAAATAATAGCCTATATTTAATTGAGCAACCTTAATTGGTTAAAGTTTTTGAGTCACATCCACAGTGATCTGGATCATGGACGGAAGAAGACAGAGTCAAAGATGGCGAAGAATCTACCATGAATAGTTTAATAACCATAGATTGCAAATTCCAACATATCCCCTTCTTTCAAATAACGAATCTTGACCACCAAGAAGTTCAAGAACCATCAATAAGAAAATCTCTCACTCAACTCTGCTTTGGTACATTAATTAATTAAAAAAATTAATAACCTAAGTGGAATAGAGGTGATGTGTATGCATTGACAAAGTGGTCAATTTATGTTCCATAAAATGGAAGAAACGGGGGACCCTCCCCTGGAGTTGAACCACAAATGTAACCAAATCTCACAGGTAGATTTTGACTGACGAAAGGGAAATGCCTAGAGTTCAGTTAGCACCCTTGTACTTGCTTTGGCCCCATCGCTCGGTCAGAGCATGTGACTGATTTTATAACCAGCTAAAAAAAAATTAATGGTTAAAGGAACTTGGAGCTGGAAAGCTCTTGTAAATCAGTTGCTCATCTGCCCATCTCTAATTCTGCTTCATGATCTTATTTTTATAAACATGAATAAATGAAAGGAACATGAGATTTTCAGGAAAAAATGGTTTCTTATGGAAAGATGATGTAAAAAAAACCAATTTATTTTTCTTTAAAAAAGAAAAATTGGAAAGCCCTAAGCATTCATAACCATCAAAGGATCATAATATTATAATTAAATGACAACAGTTAAAAAGTTAAAAGATATCATTTTTTTATTATAAAACAGAAATCTTGAATGGTATTTGATTGTTTCAACTTTCAAAGAATAGTGTAACCGAATACTCGGGTTTTTTTTTTTTTTTTTTTAATTACGAAAAGAACAGAAGAAAAAGAAGAAAATCGAATAAACAAACAAACAAAAAAAAGAATAGAAGAAATCACAATAATTCAGAGAAATGGAAATACCAGAAGGAGGAATCAGGTGCAGGCCAATAACAGAGCCAGAAACATCCCTGTCATTGGAATTAGAGCCGTCGTTTAAACCGGCGAACCCACGTCCATTGCCAGATTTCTCGGATCTTACAACCGTCAAGTTCCCATTTTGAAAACTCCTTCTCAACAAATGACCGAAACCCAGTTGCCTACTCGGCCTAAAACTGCAACCTTTACTAGCTACAAAATCGGTAGATAATTTGCAGGACAGTACACGAGTTAGTCGAAGAGACTCCATCGGAAAAACACGGAGTTTTGACAGAAAACTGAGAAGGGAAATAGTTGAGGAGAGTACGAAAGGAATCGTGAAATAGGAAGAACCGAAAAAGCAATGAGCGAAAAAAGGAAAATCCGTGAAAGCAGAGACACTTGTAAGTCGGGTAATAAAGACAAAAATAAAAAAGAAAGAACAAAATCACACTTCCCCATTAAAGAGTGAGAGATCCAGTAAAAGCGCAAAAGCCGAAAATTTGGATGCCCTGTGGAGCTCCATCCAAGCTGAAGCTTCTTGCTAAAAATTACGGGATTTTGCGACGTCATTGATAGAACGTGTCAATTACTCAATTTTTAGAAGTGACAGTTGGAATCAATGGTAGAAAAAGACAAACAGAACCCACGATTGGCTCTGTCACGTGAAATCTGCCTTGGAGCTTAAGACTACCAGTTTTAACTTTTAAGACCCAGTTTCATTTCATCTTTCAATCATAACAAACGGCATCGAGATCAATCCGGGTCATTTGGAAGTTTTGATTCCTTGAAACTATAAAAATGACCCTTAATCTCTAAGATTTTTAGACCCCAAAAAATTGTAATCTGAAATTTAAAAAAAAAAACGTATCCTTAATCCCTTGTCAACAAGGTAGCAATAGCATCGATCCGTCTGTAAAAAAAGGAACAGCAAGTAATACTTGATAATGTAGAGTTGAGATGGGAAAAACAATTATCATGATAAAAAGCCCCAACAGTTTGGCAGTTTTATGACATTACTAACAATAACATGAATGGAAGAGCAATTAATAGCAGCATATTAACATATAAGAAAAGTTCATATCACACTTTAGTGGCAATACTCAACCTCAATCAACCAAAAAGGCATTTTCACCAGCCATGGGTGCCAATACTACCAGCATCAGGACTACAGACTCCGAGACGTCTAGACGGTACGCGGGCACCATTATTATTTGGGCCAGGGCTCTTTGGGCCCTGGTAAATTGAGGAATAATTACACCCTAAGGTTTTTCTTGTTAATGGGTTCCATTGGGGAACATATGGTTAACGTTGCTGCTTAACTTGGCACCTTGACCCTTGATAGATTGTGTTGGGGGGCCATGCAGCCGGGACGTTATTGGAGTCTTGATTGTAGCTTCTGCTGAGTTGAGAATGGGCCTACATCCATCAGTGTCTCAACGTACATTTTGACTGCCTTTCGGCATGGTTATCAGTAGTGGTGGTAGGTGGGTAGTATCATGTAAGTCAATTCCAGCCCCCATTGCGCCCTCAAAGGCTCTTTTAGCTTTCGTTCTAGCTCTTCCTGTCCATTTTTGCTTCCTCATCTTCTTCTCATGAGTTGGGCTGCAATCTGTAGAAGAGTAGTACAAGTAAGTAGCTAAAACCGAAGTAGTAAAAAATAAAATAAAATTAAATAGTATTAAATTTGAGTTAGAAAATATAACACATATTTTCCATTGATCCCAATGCTCACGTTAAAAAGTTGATACGCTACAGGTTTAGCTATTTGTGTTGCAAATGCATGTTGAAAATGATGGATTTTCTCAGACAGCTGAAACATATTATAGATCATCTATTAATCAAAGACTTTGCATTCTAGCATATTATAATCGGGTTGTTTATGCTGAAAAAAAATGATTAGATTGGACATTATATGCGTCAATTTTTAAAATTACTAGATAAATGCTCGCGCTTCGTTTGAAAAATTAGTTTAAAGTTTTGTACATTATATTTATATTAATGTGTGACTGGTATAATAATTCAATTCTTAGATAAATGAATTTATAATTAAAATTGAATTTCTATAACAAATCATGTAAAATATGAGATAAGACATGCTACGAAAGTACCATGAAAATAATTAAAACAAGACATGAAAAATAATATGAACAAGCTACAAATATACAAATGTGTCAAATCTATTTAAAACGGATTATTAATGTATAAAAATTTATATAAACTTATAATTTTTTAAACACACGTTCGCTATATGAACATACAAAATTTTCTTTTAATCAAATCATTATGATAAATTATGTAAAATATGAGATAAACTGAGACACAACATAAACATAAAATTTCTCTAAGTTGATTACTATAACAAACCATGTAAAATATGGGATGAATTGAAAAATAACGTGAACACGACATATGAAAATAAATAAAATATAGTATGACACGAAATATAACATAAATATAACAAATCCACAAAAGCGTCAAAAATCTAAATAAAACAAATTACTAACGTGTACTTTGAGCTAAAAAATAACATGAACACAAGCACGATATAAAATACAATATGAGCACCACACGAATACTTGAACGTTCAAAATCTATATAAAACAAATTATCGATATATAAAATTTTATATAAATATATAATACTTCAAACATAGAAAAATAAACACACAAATTTTTCTCTTAATTTTTTCTCTTTCCTTTCTTCCTCTTTATTTTCTTTCTCTCCTTGATTAACAAAAAAGAAAAAAATGGAAGTACTCCAACTAACCTCTCCGGCATCTTAATTGTCTTGGAAACAAAAGGGCATAAGAAATTGGAATTGAATATTTTTCTTTTTCGGGAATAACTTTTAGTTATACATATAAATTTACGTTAATATATAGTAAATGTAAAATCCAATTATGAAGTTAATAACTTAAAGTTTAAATTGAATCATTATAAAAAATTTTGCAAAATATCCTCATACGGAAGGTTTTTAAATAAGGTATAAATGTCTAAAATAATCAAATTTAATATAGACATACAATAACTCTCAATTATTATATGACATGTGACACAAAATTAGATTTATTAAATATTATCAATTAAACCTCACAATTTTGTGTACAATATAATTACATGATACGAATAACATATGAGAAAAATAATTAAAATACGACACGAAAAATAACATATATACGACACAAATGCACAAATATGTCAAAATCTACATAAAATGTATTATTAACGTGTCAAACTAAGATAAATATTTGATATCTTGTATATAGTTGTGATATAAAAAATAACATAAACTCGAACACAATGACACATTACATAAAACTGAGAATTATTTGAATAGTGTCAATTATATCTGGCAATATAAAAAAAAATGATTATACGACACAAAGTCAACATAAGAAAAATAATTATAATACAACAAAAACATACAAACGTGTCAAAATTTATATAAACATATCATATCTTGAATACGATTATAATATAAAAAATAATACGAATACGAACACAATACAAATGCATATATTTTTAAAAAAAATAATTAATATCAAATAAATAATTCATGAATATAAATAACATGATAACGTTGATTAACTAAAGGACGCTTTTAATCCCAAATCTCTAAATGCATTGTTGATGATGGATTTGGAAGGGATTAACTAGCATATGCAGCATGGAATCTACAAAGACAAAAGAGATTAGAAGATTGTCAAAATTGATCCCTCGGGGTACACTTTAATACCTAATTCAATAAAAGCTTTAAAGAGGAAAAGGTTTAGAGATTGAGTCTAAGGTTTTTAATAGAATACTTTACCTTATATACTTTACTTGTGTGGCCTAGAGTTGACTTACTTTTAAATAGCTTATCTGGTTTGGTAATTGATCTAGGCCCATGATGGGCATGGGCCCTTGTAGATGGGTATAACAATTGCCCTTAGGGCTAGATGGCTATAAAGTGATCATACATGATCCTTACTTTACTTTACTACAGGTAAGTATCTCTTATTTTGGTGATTTATTATTAATATGGCATGCAAACATATATATTCATTCTTTTTGTTTTTTTTGGCAAGTGGGAGTGTGGTCGCCCAAATAGATTGTCAAATTTTTGAATTTTGAATTGCCAATGTGATATGAGTGAATCACGTGCCATACAGATATTTTACAGCTATAGTAACAGCGGTTGAATGCATGACACATGTTCCAATCGCGTGGCTCGAGGCATTCTACTTAAGAGGCCTTGATACAAATGTTTTTTCCATACATTTTTTCTTTTGTTTTTTTCAAAAATATCAGGTATCTTTTATTTTCCTATGGATTGATTTCATTGTTCTTTCCTCATTCCTTGTTAAGAATTCTTGCATTTTAGCATTGATTCTTTGATTGCTCTGGGATTTCACATTGTTTTTTACTTATCTTGCTTGATTAGTTAATCGGAGTAATAATGCTCTTTAGTAAATTAGGGAAGGATGTTTTTCAATTCTTCATTGTGTTCGCAAGGCATCATTTTCATATTTCAATTGTTTTGGTAAGTTTTCATACTCTTGTTCTATTTAATCCGATAATGTTGCTTGTTTTAGATTTTGTTTCTATTGGATTGTATGGTCGCATGCAAACCTCGCATGTTTAGGTATTTTTGCCTAAACTAACCATCGAACATTAACAGCATGTTTGGTTCACTTGAATAGTATTTCCCTTATAAAATTATTTGGCATGCTACAGTGACACAACTGTTTGGTTCGTGGAATGGCCGATGCTAATCTTATTCCTCAAACTCCCACAAGAGTCATTTCACACTTACCCTAATAGCTATTCTAGCCTTAGATGTAATACAAATTGCTTTAAAAGATTCAAATCCTTTTTGTTGAGGATTCGACTCTCATAATATTACATTCTATTAAACCAAACTACTACTATAACTATTTCATTCCAGCTTTATTTTATTCCACAGAATAGCTACTCCATTACAATTTTATATTATTCTAGTGAAGTAAACGTACTGTAATTTATGACAAAGATTAGTTATCCTAAAACTAACCCATATATTTTGCTCATCTACTTTTATGCCATATTGTCGCGTGACTTCAAGACATAAGAGTCTTTTTTGGATAGTTGTTTAGCTAACAATAACTTTTTATAAAGATATGACAAAATTATAAAGAATTATTTCATTTTATCATCAATGAAAATTTTAAAATTTACAAACATAGATAATTTACCATAAAGCTTACTTGTCCTAAAACTAACCTATAAAATTTTCTTGTTGTAACTTCAAAACATAAAAATCGTTTTTGGATAGTTACTTAAGTGATAACAACCTTCTATAAATATATAACGCAATCATAAAAAATTATTTCATTTTATCAGTAATGAAAATATAAATGGAAATAATTTATCATAAACCTCAACATTTTAAAACTAATTGATAAAGGCATAAGAGTCTTCTATGTACAACTGCTGAGGTGACAACAACTTTTTATAAATATATAACTTGCTATAAATATATGATGAAAATATGAAAATTATTTCATTTTATCATAAATAAAATTTTAAAATTTATAAACAGAGATAATTTATCACAAAGCGTAGTTATCCTAAAACCAACCCATAAATTTTATTTATCTTGACGGACATAAGAGTCTTTTTTGGATAGTTTCATGGGTGACAACAACTTTCTATAAATGTATGAAACAAGTATAGAAAATTATTTCATTTTATCACCAATGAAAATTTTAAAATTTATAAATGGAGATTATTTATCACAAAGCTTAGTTGTCCTAAAACTAGCCCATTAAAGATATGAGTCTTTTTTGGACAGTTACTCAGGTGATAACAACTTTTTATAAATGTATAACATAATTATGGAAAATTATTTAATTTTATTATCAAAGCTTAGCTGTTTTAAAACTAACCCATAAATTTTACTCATCATGACTTCAAACATAAAATTCTTTTTTATGATAGTTGCTTAGGCCATAACAACTTTCTATAAATGTATGATACAATTATAGAATATTATTTTATTTTAACAAAATTTTAAAATTTATAAAAAGTTGTCCAAAATCTTACTCATAGAAGACAGGAGAGTCTTTTATGAACTGTTACTTAGGTGAAAATAACTATTTATAAATATATGATGCAAGTATGGAAAATTATTTAATTTCATCATTAATGAAAATTTTAAAAATAGATAATTTATCACCAAGCTTAGTTGTCCTTAAACCAACCCATAAATTTTACTCATTGTGACTTCAAGACATAGTATTTTTGGATAGTTATTTAAATGACAATAACTTTGCATAATTGTATAATACACTTATGAAAAATTATTTTATTTTATCATCAATGAAAATTTTAAATTTTATAAACGAAGATAAAATAATCCATAATTTAATATATACTCAAAAATGAAATATGAGATAATTTTTTAACTTTGTTTTAAAATTAAAAAATTTCATTGATAATAAGATGGCCTGCGCATAAATTAATTAAGTCCTGAGTCATTATTGTTAATTAAGTTAACTCTCGATTCATCATCATCATCATCGTCATCATCATATTTTCGATATTTCAAACCAATGACTTAGTAAAAATTAATATTAAATAGTTTAAAAAAAAGTAGATTACTTACGTTACTGCTTTTATTAAAAATTAAAGAATTTTACCCAAAAAAATTATTAACCAACTTAAAATTTTTTTAAAAAATAGAATCCCCGAAGAAAAAAAGACTGATTTTTGAAATTTTGCAAAAAGAAAAAAAACTGTGGTTGAGGGAGATATTTTCCAATTTTCTGGGTGAAAATATGATATTTCAGAAAGATCTGGGGGCGTTTTGCTATATTTCCTGAAACATCAAAAAAAAAAAAAAAACCTCTGTTTGAAAATCCGAATTGAATTTTCAGGCACTGTCACTGCCCTCTTAGCACTCAATACTCTGTTTGGTCACTTTGAAAAGAGAGTGAAGTAAAAAGCTCAACTCGCACAGCAATGTTTCCGTCCGACCATCAGGTGGGTTCACTCACATTCGATTCTTTCTCAATCACTCTAACACTCCGTTTGGTCGCTCAGAAAACATTCCACGACAGGGGAAGAAAGAAAATTGAGTTTTATTTTCTTTTGGGAATTTTAATGCGCAAAGTTCTCGCTTTTACTACTTCAAAAAGCGGAAGTTCTTTTATTCATTCTTTTCCTTTCCCCGATTATTTGTGTTGGATCAAACATGCGCTTGATGATCAATGTCCATCATGCATGCATCTGTTTCCTTTGTTTATACTTATTTACTGCTTCAATTTCGGAGTCAGCCACTTCAAAAAGGAAAAGGAAAAAAAAAGTAGCAGCTTTTTTACCTTTTTTTTTTTTTTTGAAAGGAAAATTTAGAAAAGATTCTCTACATTTCCTTGCGGGAGATTTTCTTTTGTTGGGAAGATTGGCTGATTTTATGAATTGGGTTAATAGTTGCATTTATTGGTGAAATTTTAAGTTGGAGTACCCTTTGCCCTTCACTTGGACGCTTAATAACGTTATTTTAGTTGTTTTTATCACTAAGAAATTTTTCGGAATACAAGATAACTCGTAATCAGTAAGTGCATTGCAAATTCACAATAAATTTTCGTGCTGAAGTAAAAGATCTTTGGGTTTAGAGTTATTTTTTTTTTAATGTTAAAGCCTAAGTTGTTTTTGGAGATTTGAGTTTCCAGTGTTTATGCTGTCAAAAATATATGTTCAGAGGCAAACTAATAAGTAAATACTCTCACTCTTTTGCAGTCTTCAGATCAACTGAGGCTTGTAACTGTTGTTGAGACCACAACTATAATACAAGCGAATCAAGTAGCCCCTTTCGTTGCCGGGGATGAAATGCGAAACCGAGGACTTTCAGAAGTCAAATCCATCGTTCAGGCTCCCGAGGTTGTTCTGGTTTTGAACTTTCCTACAGTGCTTCACGAGGGACTAAAACAACATTGATCTATTCCCATATGGTTCCTTTTGACATAGATTTCATAGAAAGATGCAAACATTCCTTGTTTGTTTCGGATTTTTTTTTGGTGTCTTTGTGTGTCTTTTTTTTAAGGTAAGTTTTGATATCGGACGATCTATGCAGAAACTTCAGGATGATCTAAAAAAGTTGGGGACGAAAATAAAGTGGCATGAGGATACCATAAGACTGCTAAAGGCGGAGAAGAACAAACTAGATGATTCTATACTCGATATGCAAGGTATACTTCCTTTTTCTGATTGCATGCATGATCGTAGATTATGTTTTGCAATTCAGCAATGGTATTAAAGATGCCGAAATATTTGGGCAGGCTGCTATCAATGGCAATCAGATTTAGTTAACGTACAATTCTTATAAGACAATAAATTAACCCACTTTTTTGTTAGATTTTGTGTATCAGGGTTTTACATCCAGCTATATCACGATATACTATGTCATTTGTGCTTAATTGCCTAGATCCGGTTCTTCCTACACTCTGCCCATAACTCCATGTATTAATATTGGTCATACTTGGATGTTACTGATAAAGTTTTATTGAAGTTATTAACTCAGAATTAGGTGCAAATAAAGTAGGCTGCTAGATTAGTTATTTTTTATTGGGATGATTTTGGGTTACATTAACCTGTTTTACACTTTCAACACATGTTGACACAACAGGGATTCAGATGTGGAATATGTGTTTGGTATGGCACTGGTTATTCGGACTTGGCTTTCTTGAACAGCGTTGTTAGGGTGTGCACTGAGGCATTGTGCCTTAGCACTAAACAACAAAAGCACCTCAAAACCTTTCAGCGAGGTGCAGTTGATGAGGCGCACAACTGGTGCATCTAGGTGCACCTTTTTTGTAAGGTGATAGGTGCAAAAAAAAGCGTGCCAGTTTGAAGTTTTCTTTAATTTTTTCATTAACTGTACTTTTACTCGCCGGAAAGGGGATGACATCAAGCTTCCTTCTTCTTAATATTTGAGCATTCAACATTAGACATGAGACCATAAGGAAACATGCATATTGGCCAACAAAAGTGAAAGAAAATTTTGCATGTTTTGTAAAATAAACTAGACTCCTTAGAATTTATTAACATATTATATATCTTAAGCTTATTTTATATATACTTGGCACAAATAAAAAAACACACACATTACACATTGTGCCTTACTTCACTATCGTGAGCTTTTCTTTTCTTTTCTTTTTTTTTTCATTTTTTTTTTCCTTTGTATCTCTTGTTGTTGACTCTTGATAACCATATGTTCTTGTATATTTATTTTCCATATCTCTTACTACCAATTGAACTTTTCTCAGTTATGCTTGGCAAGTATCACTCTTCTAGTGCGCCTGAGATTGAAAACAAGGACCATTCCCACCTTCAAAGTGAGGAGGAAACAACTGAACAGATTCTTCGGCATGAAAAGTCAGCTGCAGGAGTTCTGTGTCAGCTGAAAACTCGTCATGGCACTCAGACTTCTCGTCTGACCGTGACCAAGGATGTACTGGGTGCTGTCGCTACACTTGGCAAAGTGGATGATGAAAATCTTAGTAGGTCTGTTGGAATGTCTTTATTATTTTCTTTATCTTTCTGCATAATATCTGGCAGCATTTAATTTATTATTCATCTATTGTTTGGAATAATTTGGATGATTTTGCATAAGAAATTTATGCCTGCCTTTATCTTTCCTTCTATTGCCCATGCCTCAGGGCCAATTTGCTGAACGGGTCTTTATGTCTTGTGTTTTTGAGCAGTGATGGGTGAGTGCATTTGCTGCATTATAATGTATGGAATTTCTAGTTAATTAAATTACTGACGGCGCATCTTGATTGAGGGATTTAGGACAGCTGTTAATGACCATTTGTAGATGATGTCTGGCTTTATACTTCCTTATTTAAATGTAGGCTTTTATCGGAGTACCTAGGAGTGGAAACTATGCTGGCAATTGTTTGTAAAACTTATGAAGGTGTTAAGGCTTTGGAAACATACAATCAGGATGGCTGCATAGATAAAACTTCTGGTCTGCAAGGGCTTGGTGCTTCTATTGGGAGGTCATTAGATGGCCGATTTAATGTAATTTGTCTTGAAAATTCAAGGTATTGGTCTCTTATATTTGTTACTGATTACAATCTGGTTTATGAAGGACATGTAATAATCATTTTATTTTCGTTTGTCCCCTTCTCTTCCAGACCTTATGCTGGTGATTTTGTAGCTGATGACCCCCAGAGGAAGCTTGATCTTTTAAAGCCAAGATTACCAAATGGGGAGTGTCCTCCCGGTTTTCTCGGTTTTGCAGTGAATATGATCCATTTGGACAGCTCAAACTTATCTTATGTTACCGCCAGTGGCGAAGGCCTGAGAGAGACTTTATTTTACACTCTGTTTTCTCATCTTCAAGTGTACCGAACAAAGGCAGAGATGTTTCATGCTTTCCCTTGTATAACTGAAGGAGCAGTCTCTCTGGATGGCGGGATGATCAGAGGCCGCGGTTTATTTGACCTGGGCAGTCGGTAAGAAGCTCTGTTGGCAAATGCCAGATTTCATTTTCAAGAAAAAGAAGAATATAACACATCAATTCTTTTATACTTTTCTCTTTCAAAATTCATCAATTTGGGAATAAATCAACAGTTTTCTTATGATAACATATTTGTTTAGATGTAAGAAGATTCAAGTATTATGAAATAATTTATTCTAAAACAGTACATATTTTCCATATTTTTCAAGTATATTTTAAAGCGGGAAGTTGAACGTTAGAAAAATTGCAAACCATTTTACTTGCAGCCCATAAGGCATTATACTTGTTATTTATTTTTATTAACCAATTAAAACTCTATGTTTTTGCTTTTGTAGATTGACTTTTTCTTGATAAATAACAATGTTACATCTTTGATCTGACTCTGTCTGATATTAGGGAAGAGGTAGATGTAAGCTTCCCAAAGCCCTCAGCAACATCCTATCTGCCGCAAAACTATATTGAAACCGAGAAGCAGATGAAAGCGATGAGATGGGAAAAAGAAAAGCTAGAAGAGGATATGATGAGAGAACTTTTATTGCTTAGTAAATTGAAGTCCGATTTCGAAAGAAAGAAGAAAGACTTAGAGTTTCTTGCTCAAAGCTCGTTGCATACAACTCAGGTAATCTGAAGCATTCTTTGAACTGAAATGATATTTATTTTCCCCATTTTATTTATTTTCTTCCTTTGCGGATTGCAGTACCTGTTAAAAATTTTCGTATAAATAACATCACTCTTATGGCAGCCATCAATTTCTGGCAGCAAGTGATAGGTCGACGTTGACTCCAAGGTGACAGCGACAACTAGGTTTAGCTAGCAGATTGAAAAAAAGTTAATAAGCGTTTGAACACTAAACCTCAGCTTCTTAAACCATAATCATTTTATTTTATTTTTGCCTTGGTGATGGTCAGAATAATAACTTGAGCAAAGGCCAAAGCATATATGCTTTTCCTTTGAGACTTCTTTTTTCCCCTGATAAGTTCCTCCTGTTGAAAATGGGGACTGGTTATTTCTCAAATGTAGACACAGACACCTAGGGCTGTTCACTATTCGGTTAAAACTGAATTAACCTACTGAACCGAATTTTCTCGGTTAATAGTCGGCCACCAATCGGTTCTTGAAAAAGGTTTTTGAAGAATTTCGATTATAGGGTAATTCATTTAAGCGAAATTAACCGAATTAAGTATATTGCCTAACCATTTTATGCTTTCTTCTTACTTGTTTTAGTATGTTTGAATTTGATATTTGAATATTATTACATCTTTTTGGATTCTGGTTGGATTTATTACCATGGATGGGTTGGAGTATAATTGCTTATTTTGGTATGTCGGTTGCATATATAGAATTATGTATTAAAAAAAATGTCGCCCAGTAAATTTTGTTCGGTTAATTCGAACCCATCAAGTTAACCGAAATTATTTCGGTTTGATTAATTCACCTTTCTTTCAAATTAATTTGGCTAATGGTTAAAAGAATATGAAAAAAAAAAATTATTCAGTTAATGGTAGTTTAGCTAGTTATTAACTGAACCGATTCGGTCAAAAAAAATTTTGAATTAATCAAGTTTGCTCAATAGACTCGATTAGGTTGATTTACTTAATAAAAATGAATTAAATTCTTATTCTTGATTAAAAATTTGATTATCTGTGTTTAAATTCAAATTAAAAATTTTAAATATTAATTAAAATAAAATTATATATTAAAAATTAAAAAACATTATTTTTTTAAAATTTATTTGTTCGAAGTTAAATAATATGGATGAATTTTTGTATTGACAAAATAATAGGAAAAGGATTTTCAATTAAATTGCAAAACTTTAAGCTACAAGCATTTCTTTATTTAATCATTACATGTGAAATCCTCCAGATTCAATTTGGTGCTAATTAGCCATGAAGCCACTGTTTCTTTATACAGCCTCTCTGTCTAACTTAGAGGTGAGGTAGATTTATGTGAACATTGCAATTAAAAAAAAAATTATACAACCTCTGTTTTTGGACTAAAGATTTTTATAATAATTAATAAATAGTTATGAATCAAATATCAATCAAAAAAATATTTTTATATGAAAATATATTAGAAAGCCAACCTCCGCATCACGAAGGTGTATTCTCACTATATTTTTATTATTAACTCTTTGATCATTTGAATGGTATTTTTGGTATTTAGATTCTAAAATATATCTATCTATACAATATTATATTTAGCTTTTTTTTTAAAAAAAAAAAGTAAATATGAATTATTTAAATATTTTAAATTTAATAATTTAAATAATAATTAGATATTTGGTAACCTTTATATTTTCAGCTTTTTTTTTTTAAAATAAATATGAATGATTTAGATATTTTAAATTTAATAATTTAAATAATAATTAGATATTTGGCATATGATATTCTTATATTTCTATTAACCTTTTATATTGCTGATTTGAATTTTTTTTTTCACATCTGATTTTATTAATTATATATATATATATATATATATATATATATATAGACACACACACATACATATTAAAGTCTTAATAAATGCTGAATATCCTGGGAATACATGCAACATATCCCGTGCTAATCAGTCTTCCTTCCCAGTCCCACCACCTTTCTAATTTCCTATTTCTAAAAAAAAAATATCTTTCTTCCTCTATTTTTGATTTTTTTCCTATTTCTAATTTCATTATCTTTTATAATTTTTTACATTTCCTTAAATTTATCAAATTGAGTGATATAATAATAATAAAAAAAAGCATAAATATGCATATAAAATGCAAGAACTATACAAATAGTATTAAATTGCACTTGATACACAAATAATTTTTGTATTTTGCATTGATGCTTATTGTAAAAA
>JBBYHK010000013.1:173161-202368 GCA_038382065.1 Adansonia grandidieri
TTATTATTATTATTATTATTATTATTATATTTTCAACATTTCAGTCCAACTACTAGTGCGAAAATTAATATTAAATAGCTAAAGAGGTTTAAGAGTACTCGCATTACAGGGTTTTATCAAAAATTAAAGATTTTATACCCCCAAAATTTATCAAGCACAACTTAAAATTAAATAACGTTAATTTAAAAAAAAGAAAAAAGAATCCCAAAAGAAAAAATAGAGCGGTTTTCGAAAATTTGCAGAAAAGGACTATGGGGAAAAGAAATATTTTCCAGTTTTTTGGGTGGTAATATGATATTTCACAAAGATTTGGGGAAGTTGGTTATATTTCATGAAATATATATATATATATATATTTATATATTTATATATATATATAAAACCCATTTTAAATTCTAAATCAAAGTTTCACCCTCACTCTCACCGCCACCTTCACTCTCGCTGTCACTGCTCTCTATCTCTCAATACTCTGTTTGGTCACTTAGAAAGGAAGCCAGCAAAAGCTCAATTCAGCAATGTTTCCGTCCGACAACCAGGTAGGTTCACTCACTCTCGATTTTTTCTCTATCACTCTAACACTCTGTTTTGTCACTCAGAAAATATCCCCGAAAGGGGAAGAAAATTGAGTTTTATTTTCTTTTGGGAATTTCATCCACAAGTTCTCGCTTTGACTACTTAAAAACGCGAAGTTCTTTTATTTATTCTTTTTTTTTCCCGATTATATGCGTTGGATCAAACGTGAGCTTGATGATCAACGTCTCTCATGCATGCATGTGTTTCCCTTGTTTATACTTATTTACAGCTTCAATTTCAGAGTCAGGCACTTCAAAAAGGAAAAAAAAAAAAAAGATTTCTTTATTTTTCCGAAGGAAAATTTAGAAAAGATTTCTCTAAATTTCCTGGTAGCTGATTTTCTTTTGTTAGGAAGATTTGCTGATTTCTTGAATTTTAAATTGGATTACGTGAATATGACATAATTAAAGTACTAAATAATCGACTCGACGTAAATACTTATCTCAAAAGTTATATAAAATAAGTTATTATTATATCAAAATCATATAAATTGTAAAATATTTTAAACATGATTATGATATCACAATACATACGAATATAACATGAATATATGAATTTTTAAATTAAGTTGGAGTACCCTTTTGCTTTCACTTGGACGCTTAATAACGTCATTTTGGTTGTTTTTTGGGATACGGGACAACTCGTAATCAGCAAGTGCATTGCAATACATTTTCGTGCTAAAGTCAAAGATTGTTGAGTTTGGTGTATATATATATATATATATATAAGTTGTTTTTGAGTTTTGAGTTTTTTATGCTCTCAAAAACATATGTTCAGAGGCAAAGTAATTAATAATTACTCTTACTCATTGCAGTCTTCAGATGAACCGAGGCTCGTAACTGTCGTTGAGACCACAACTATTATACAAGTGCATCAGAATGTAGCCCCTCCCGTTGCTGGGGATGAAATGCGGGATGGAGGACTTTCAGAAGTCAAATCCATCATTCAGGATCCTGAGGTTGTTTTGGTTTTGAACTTTCTTACATTTTTTCACTAGGGACTAAAACAACGTTAATCTATTCCCGTATGGTTCCTTTTTTTTACATTAGATTTCATAGAAAGATGCAAACATCCCTTGTTTTTTTTTTTGGAATTTTTTTTGTATGTTTGTGCGTCTTTTTTTTTTTTTTTTAAGTTAAGTTTTGATATCGGATGATCTATGCAGAAACTTCAAGATGATCTAAAAAAGTTGGGGATGAAAATCAAGCAGTATGAGGATACCATAAGACTTCTAAAGGCTGAGAAGAACAAACTAGATGATTCTATACTTGATATGCAAGGTATACTTCCTTTTTTCTGAATGCATGCATGATTGTAAATTACGTTTTGCAATTCAGGAAAGGAATTAAAGATGCCGAAATATTTGAACAGGCTGCTATCGATGGCAATCGGATTGAGTTAATGTACACTTCATGCATGCCAACAAATTAACTCACTTTTTTGTTAGATTTAGTGTATCAGGTTTTTATATCCAGCTATATTACAACATACCATGTTGCTTGTGCTTAATTCCCTAGATCTGGTTCTTCCTACGCTTCGCATATAACTCCATGTATTAATATTGCTCATATTTGGATGTTAGTGATAACGTTTTAATGAAGTTATTAACTTAGAATTAGGTGCAAATAAGGTAGCCTGCTAGTATTAGTTATTTTTGGACGATGATTTCGAGTTATAATAACCTATTTTACACATTCAACACGTGTCAACACGACATGGATTCAGAAGTTAACTATGTGTTTGGTATGGAACAGGTTACTTAGACTTGGCTTTCTTGAATAGCATTGTTAAGGTATGTGTCTAGGCGTTGTTCCTTAGCAACAAAGAACAAAAGCGCTTCAAACCCTTTTAGCGAGGTGCATTTGATGAGGTGCAGGCCTGTTGCACCCAGGTGTGCTTTTTTCTAAAGTGACAGGCACAAAAAAAGCGTCCCTCATTGAAGTTTTCTTTAATTTTTTTTCATTAACTGTACTTTTACTTATAGGAAAGGAGATAGCATCAAACTCCTTACTTCTCAATATTTGAGTATTCAACATTAGACATGAGACCATAAGGAAACATGCATATTGGCCAACAAAAGAAAATGAAAATTTTGCATGTTTTGCAAGATAAACTAGACCACTCTTTAGAGTTTATTATCATATTATATATCTTAAGCTTATTTTATATATACTTGGCACAGAAACAAAAACACGCACATTATATATTGTGCCTTACTTCACAATATTAGGCTTCTAGCGCCTAGAGTGCGCCTTGCACCTTTGACAATGCTGTTCTTGGAAGTAGTTGGGAAAAAAAAAACAATCCACAAATTGACCCAGGAAAGATAACCACATATTGAAAGAAAGCATGAGAGGAAGCATAAGATGAAGCATTCTAGGAACTTAGAGAGAAAAAAGGATCAAGAAAAAGAGGGAAGAAAAAATAGATAATAATGAAATGAAACTGTTATAGAGAAGAGAGGGAAGAATCATTTTTTGTTTGGGGTAAAGGGAAGAAAGATTAAGAGGCAAGAAACAGATTATAGATAGACATATCACAAATAAGTGCACATGGTTGGCTTTTGCCTTTTAATTAGTTTTGGATTTCTATTAGAAACGGAAAAACACAATTCAAGCCAACATAGCATTGTTATTATGTCATTGTAAGCCCATTAGAGAGTGAAAGAAAAGAAGAGATGAGCTTAAGGTTCGTTTGGACAAGATAAAGTCAATTTCCATTTTAATTTTCTCATACTAGTCCCCTATGAACATAAGGTCTCGATTGAGTCAAATGGATTTTTCAAATTTTCTAACTTATACTTGTAGCATTATTATATTCCCTTCAAAATTTTAGAAGGATCCTCATATCCATAAATACTTTTTAGACACTTTTATGTCAAATCTGCAAATAGAATATTCTAATGAAAGACAAGTTTGACACATGGATAAATACCTGTATTGGAGATTCGTATCCAAGACCATTTAACATATATATTGACTCTTGATAACCATATCTTGTTGTATATTTATTTTCCATATCTCTTGCTATCAATTGATCTTTTTTCAGTTATGCTTGGCAAGTATCACTCTTCTAGTGCACCTGAGATTGAAAACAAGGACCATTCTCGTCATCAAATTGAGGATGAAACAACTGAACAGATTCTTCGGCATGAAAAGTCAGCAGCAGGAATTCTGTGTCAGCTGAAAACTCGTCATGGAACTCAGACTTCTCATCTGGCTTTGACAAAGGATGTACTGGGTGTTGTCGCTACACTTGGCAAAGTAGATGATGAAAATCTTAGTAGGTCTGTTTGAATTGTCTTTATTATTTTTCTTTATCTTTCTGCATAATGCCTAGCAACATTTAATTTATTATTCATCAATTGTTTGGAATATTTTGGAGTTTTTGCATAAGAAATTTATGCCTTTGTCCTTCCCCTTCTTTTTATTGACTGTGCCTAGGGGCCAATTTGGGGAAGGGGGGGAGGGGGATTTGAATTAAAGCTTGTTTCTTGTGTTTTTGAACGGTGATGGGTGAGTGCATTTGATGCATTCTAACGTCTGGAATTTCTAGTAATACTGCAACCTGTTTATTAATTAAATTGCCGATGGCGCATGTTGATTGAGGGATTTAGGACAGATGTTAATGATTATATGTGGTTGATGTCTGGCTCTATATTTCCTTATTTAAATGTAGGCTTTTATCAGAGTACCTAGGAGTGGAGACTATGCTGGCAATTGTTTGTAAAACTTATGAAGGTGTTAAGGCATTGGAAACATACAACAAGGATGGCTGCATAGATAAAACTTCTGGTCTGCAAGGGCTTGGTGCTTCTATTGGGAGGTCATTAGATGGCCGATTTCATGTAATTTGTCTTGAAAATTCAAGGTATCTGTCTCGTATATTTGTTTCTGATTACAATCTGGTTTATGGAAGACGTGTAATAACCATTTTATTTTCCTTTGTCCCATTCTCCTGCAGACCTTATGCTGGTGATTTCGTACCCAATGACCTCCAGAGGAAGCTTGATCTTTTAAATCCAAGATTACCAAATGGGGAGTGCCCTCCCGGTTTTCTCGGCTTCGCTGTGAATATGATTCATGTGGACTGCTCAAACTTATCTTATGTCACTGCCAATGGTGAAGGCCTGAGGGAGACTTTATTTTACAATCTGTTTTCTCGTCTTCAAGTATACCGAACAAGGGCAGAGATGTTTCATGCTCTCCCTTTTATAACTGAAGGAGCAGTTTCTCTGGATGGCGGGATGATCAGAGGCCGCAGTTTATTTGCTTTAGGCAGTCGGTAAGAAGCTCTGTCTGGCAAGTGCCAGATTTCATTTTCAAGAAAAGAAAAATATAACACATCACTTCAATTCACTTCTTTTATACTTTTCTCTTTCAATACTCATCAATTTAGGAATATATTCACAGTTTTCTTGTGATCATATGCGTTTAGATGTAATGAGATTGTTGAAATTCATAATGCATTAATAGTACTATTCTATTTCAAGTAATGTGAAATTACTTATTCTAAAACAGTACATATTTTCCATATTTCGCAAGTATGTTTTAAAGCGTGAAGTTGAACGTCAGAAAAATTATGAACCATTTTACTCACAGCCCATAAGGCATTAGACTTGTTATTTATTTTTATTAACCATTTAAAACTCTATGTTTTTGCTTGTGGGGATTGACTTTTTCTTCATTAATAACATTGTTCGCATCTTTGTTCTGACTCTGTCTAATATTAGGGAAGAGGTTGATGTAAGATTCCCAAAACCCTCTGCAACATCCGATCTGCCGCAAAACTACATTGAAACCGAGAAGCAAATCAAAGCTATGAGATGGGAAAAAGAAAAGCTAGAAGAGGATATGATGAGAGGACTTACATTGCTTAGTAAATTGAAGTTCGATTCCGAAAGAAAGAAGCAAGAGTTCGAGTTTCTTACTCAAAGCTCGTCGCATGCAACTCAGGTAATCTGAAACATACTTTGAATTGAAATGGTATTTGTTTTCCCCCATTTCATTTATTTTCTTCCTTTGCGAATTGCAGTACCTGTTAAAAATTTTCTTATAAATAACATCACTCTTATGGCAGCCATCAGTTTCCGGCAGCAAGTGATAGGTCGAAGTCAACTCCAAGCTGACGGCGACAACTAAGTCTAGCCAGCAGATTGAAAAATAGTGAATAAGCATTTGAACACTAAAACTCAGCTTCTTAAACCATAATCATTTTATTTTTTTCCCTTGGTGATGGCCAGAATAATAACTTGAGCAAAGTTCAAAGCATATATGCTTTTCCTTTGGGACATTTTTTTTTCCCCCTGATAAGTTCCTTATGTTGAAATGAGGAATATTTGTTTCTCAAATGCAGACGCAGACGCAGACACCGAGGGCTGTTCACTATTCGGTTAAAACTGAATTAGCCTACTGAACCAAATTTTTTTGGTTAATCGTTTGGCCGCCGATTGGTTATCAAAAAAGGTTT
Organism: Adansonia grandidieri; assembly: GCA_038382065.1. Classification (NCBI taxonomy): domain Eukaryota; kingdom Viridiplantae; phylum Streptophyta; class Magnoliopsida; order Malvales; family Malvaceae; genus Adansonia; species Adansonia grandidieri. The sequence goes on from JBBYHK010000013.1 coordinate 179,204, forward strand.
TTGAAGAATTTCGGTTATAGGTTAATTCAGTTAAACAAAATTAACCGAATTAAGTATATGGCCAAACCATTTTATATTTTCTTCTTAGTTGTTTTAGCATGTTCGAATTTGATATTTGAATATTATTACAGCTTCATAATGCATTGCTTTTGGATTTTGGTTGGATATATTACTATGGAAGGATTGGAGTATAATTACTTGTTTTCGTATTCTGGTTGGGTATCTCTGCAATATAAAACTATGTTTGGTTTGAGGAGTTAAGTGACATCAAATATACTTAATTTAATTCCTTTTGAAAAAAAAAAAAAACTTATTGCCTTTTGTTTCTCTATTTAAATAAATATAAATAATTTCTTTTATCAAAAAACTTATCTATTTTTTTTTCATTTACGTGCAGTTAGATTTTTTTTTCATCTACATTTTTTTATATTTTATTTATTTTCATCCACTTTTGTGGGCGGGCTATAATCCGGTCATAATTAAGTATTTAAAAAATATTATGAAGTAAATTTTGTTCGGTTAATTTGAGCTGATCAAGTTAACCGAAATTATTTCTGTTTGGTTAATCCAGCTATCTTTCACATTGATATGGTTAATGTTTAAAAGAAATAAAAAAACTAGGTTAATTCAGTTGACAGAAGTTCGATTCGATTCTTAATCGAACTGGTTGTTTGAACAGCTCTACTGACAGTCGACGGATCAAAGGAGCCATCGGTCCTTCAATATGGATTCCAGAAAAGTTGACTCCCAATGGTTTTTTCCTTTTTTTTTTTTTCTCTTTTCTTTTCTTTTGATGATTCACTTTGGTCATCGTTACATTACATCTCTTAGCCTTGAAATGCTATGCCATATTTTGGCTATTGTGCTTCTCCGGATAAACCCTTTTTTTTTTTTTTTTCTTTTGAAGAGTAAATTCGTTCATTTTTCCGCATGTTTGCCATCTTTTCTTTTTCACCATCATTTGTAAACATTGGTTGGAAATACAGGTGCAAACTATAAGGAGCTCGGCTCAAGATTCTTAAGTTTGGTCGAATTTTGTTTTACAGTTTATTTAAGCCAGTTCAACTAAAAAAAATTAAATTAATCAAGTTCGCATAAGTAAACTTGATTAGTTTAGTTTACTTAGTAAAAATGAATTAAATTTTTTATGCTTAACTTGAAAATTGGTCAAATATGTTTGAGCATGAGTTCAAATTGATATTTTTTAATATTAATTAAAATAAAACTATATATTGAAAATAATTCGATTAGGCTTGTATTACTTAAGTATTAAGATATTCAAACTCGATTCACTTATAGCTAAAAATTTTTAAACTTAAATCAGACACTAATAAAATTAAAGTCTAATTTTTTAAAATAAAATATGATTAACTTACAAACACAAATATCTTAATTTATCCGTATTGTTATCGTTTACACGTATTCTTGTCTCCCGAAATGAAAGCCCAAATGGGAAACGCCAATATCATGTTTTCATTTTTCTGATTTGCTTTGGTCACTTTCAGATTTTCAAATAACTTGATTAAAGACAACAGATTAAGGCTTCCCCTACAGCAAAATATATTTGGAAGCAACCTTCTTCAGACCTGGCAATGTCTCTCCTTTTTTTTTTTTTTTTTTTCTAACTATGTAAATATAAATATAAAAAATAGTAAATGTGACGAATTTTAAATATAAAAATAATATATATTAAATATTTATATTAATTATATTTAAATATATTATCTCATATTTATTACATAACTTTTATGTTTATTAAATATATTAATTATTATATTGGTATTATATTTTTATATTACGTTTCAAATTATAAAGTCTAGACATTTTTCAGTACAAAAGGAAAAAAAGGTGAGACATAATCAATTAGGTTTTGTGCCCTTTGGTCCAATTCTGTTCTGAACCCCGTTACTTACCCTAAAAATGAGTTGCGTCCATGCCCTATCGTAATCCCTAATTTTAAAAATTTTCCAGGCCCTTTTCGTCTCTTCTGCTTGCATCAAAACCCTTAATTTCCTCAGTCTTCTTCGTCCACTAGTCGTCGCTTCAATTGTAATAGGCGTCTTCTTTTGTCATCCATCGAATCCGTTCCGTGAGTCTTACCCTCAACCTTCAAAATCTTCTTCTATTTTTATTCAGTTTCGTGGAACCCTTTTTTTTGTTAATTTAATCAAATTTCTTCGATCCTAGAAAAAGAAAAAAAAAAAGAATCATTTGCAATGGCTGGCAAAGCAGCGCAATCTGTAGTGAAGGCAGTGGAGGAATACCAATACCCATGGGCCAAGTGTAAGTCGAGCTATCGAAGGGAGTGTGGGGCTACTGGGAACTTGGAGCCTGGAAGCCTCTGGGCATCAGCACCAGGCGTCGAGCAAGGCTTCGAAAGGAAGTTCTTATAGCAGGGCAAGATTGGCCGTTCGATCCAGAGAGGAAGGAGATGAGAACGAAGATGAAAGGCCACAAGTGTGATAGAATAGCTGCTGAGAAAGGGAGAACACTGCCAATTTGATGATGAAAATGCCTGAGATGTTGCTTGCTTATAAGAAACGTAGGTGGGAGAGGAAAATGAAGGAAGAAGAGAAATCAAAAGAAAAATAAAATCTGAAAAAAAAGTTTAGATATATCTTTTCTTTTTTTTGGATTTTTCTTTTGAGGTGAAAATAAGAAAAAAAAATGTGTTTTAAGGTTTTGCAAATGCTAAATCTTGTGGGTTTTTTGTTTGAGATTAGTGTTATGTATTGGCTGAAACGTTGATACAGATCTTTCTATGGGATTGAGAGGATTTGAAGATATTAAAACTGAAATTTTTATTTTCCAAGTATCTAACTGTTCTTTTTTTTTTCCCCTGTTTCTCAGTATTACTCCTCTGAAAATGTATATGAAAACTATTACTTTTTCTTTTCCCAAAAAGGAAAATGCAAAACAACTACCATCAAGATCAAAGCTTTTCTTATATATGTATATATTCCCAATCCATTGAGACCTACATTGAAATCATGGAATCCTAACTTTAATTAGGAATAAAATTCTAATCCCAACTGGATAAAACAGATATTGGAAATGCTGGGGGTAAGAAGTTGGAGCCTTCTTCATCCATGTTGACTCTGTCTAAACTGAAACCCAGAACTCCGAATATGCCGCCATTTTCTGTTAGTAAATTCAATGTCCTCGGAGAACAAAATACTATGCAAACTGCCAAAAAACAAAATATGTTGTGTGAAGGTTCCACCGAGATTTGAACTCGGGTTACTGGATTCAGAGTCCAATGTCCTAACCGCTAGACCATGGAACCAATTGTTGAAAGTTAAACCATGGAACCAGTTATTTATCAAGCGTCTTTAAGTTGCATCTCTTCATACTATTATAAATCTATGATTGGATTATTACGGGAATATAATTCAATTAAAAAAAGAAAATAACCATTTTTTTCTTAGACAAAATACTCATATTTTTATGCATTATTTCTTTACAAAAATAGATTAAAGAAAAAATATTTCACCCACATAGTGAGTGTGACAACTTCTAATTTAATATCATATTATTACTAAAATAATAACATAATCTCTACTGATATAAAAAGAGTAACGGAGTTGGTGTCCATCTCAAACACTAAAATGTTAACAAAAAACAATTTAAATCAGATTATAGACAAATAAAACTATATTAGAAAAGTAATTCACTAGCTTTTAATTTTAATAAATTTTTTAAATAAAACAAAACTCATTCACCCTTAAATCGCTCAACCAATTAATAAAAGTACCCATTTTTTCAAATATTTCAAAACTACCTATTTTTTTCTTCTCACAAAAAATTTTTGTTACATAATTATATTCATAAAATTTTTTTGTTACTTAACGCTATTCAATTTTTTTTGGTTAAATGAATAATAGATTACTTTTCATCCGCTCGAGGATATATTTTTTTTTCAATTGAATCGATACTAAAATTAAAATAATAACTTGACAGTAGGTTATAACATGGATTATAACATTAAAATATAGCGTAGTTACGTCATTATTGTAATTATTTATTATAACAATTTATTTTTAAATTTTAAAAATTAAATTTTACATACACACGTTTGTGCCATATAAGTTAATTAATTTTAAAAATGTTTTAAGGGTACATTCATTAACAAAATCTTTTTTATCTTCGTATTATTAAAATTAATAATTGAATTTAGTGTTACAAGCTAAATAACACAAACTCAGTAAAAATACAATAAAATCATAAAATTAAAATTTAAATAAGAATAATTATATTTTAATATTTTACATAATATTTTTATTAAAAATTAACTATTTACTTCTTGCAAACCACAAGCTTTTTTTTAAAAAAAAAACCACTCACTTAATAAAAATGTATTTTTTCCTCATTTTTTCTAAAAAAAAATATCAACTTAAAAAATTACATATTTCATATTTATTTTTTAAAATATATAATTTTTTAAAAAATATATGCTTACCCTCGTATTAAACGCGTAAAATTGTAGTAATTATTAATTAACTAACTTCCTAAGAAAATGGTACAAAAAACCAGAAAAACATGATTTTGCAACAGTTGAAATGGTAAAGGAAAAAAAATAACAGAAAAGACATCAGTTGAAACTGTTATTCTTACCGGTTACCAGGCATACGAAAATGGAAATACTTCTGGATTCTTCTTAATCGTAATACCCGAAATTTTTTATCAGAGGAAAGTAGTAGAAATCGATTCATTAGACGTAGGAAAATAAATAGAAATAGTTATGTTTATGTAATTATTATGTAACCACCAAAAAAGAAAAAAAAATAAAAAATAGCCAACGAAGAAAAGAACCTCTTTTTTTTTTCCAGATCGGTTATTATATCAATCGACAAAGCAAATCGGGTTCTTTGGAATCCATTTTCCGAATCTTTTCTCTCATCATCTCTTTCCTCTTCTGCTCTCTTTTTTTTCTTCTTCCTTTAATTTACAGTACAAGAAAAAGTAAGAGAGAGAAAGGAAAAGGAAGAGGAAATTTTGAGAGAAGAAGAAGAAGAAGAAAAAGAAGAGGAGAATCAGGGTTAGAAATTATAAAAAAAATTGGGTGGGGGTTTATACTTTTTTTTTTTGTACATTCCTTTGGAATTTTGGGTCTGTTTGTAAAAAATAGTAGAATCTGAGATTTTGGGTTTGGTGGTGGTGGCGGTGCATGAATGGAGTTGGATAGTATTGATTGTGTGTCGTCCATAGATGGATTGGATGAGGATGAGATCCGTCACCATAATCTCCACCATCCACATCCACACACTCACCAAGGCAGCCACCATCAATTCTCATCGCCGAAGCCTTACAATGGCACCAATAATGCTAATAACGTCAACAATATCGTCGGTCCTACGGCGATCGCTCCGGCTACCAGCGTCCACGAATTGTTAGAATGTCCTGTTTGTACCAATTCTATGTATCCACCAATCCATCAGGTCTGTTTCTCAATTTCATCATTTCTTGTGTGCTGCAATTTGTGGGTTTTTCCATTTTGTTGTTGTTTTTCTTGAATTTGATTGGTCGAATGGTTCGAGTAGATTTGATGTGCATCTGAATGGGATTTTATTTTCCTTTTGTTGATATGAAAGAAATTGATTTGAGATAGTTTCTGGGTTGGATTTAGATTTAATTTTTCTGAATCCCCTTTTTTTAATTACGGAAGGCATTATTTGTGTTATGGTTTCTTTTAAACTTTAACATAAATATGGACTTTTAACATATTGCTTTAGCAATACTGTGGTAGAAATTATAGTTCTTCATTAATGTTATGAATTTGTTATCAGCATAGTTTGTAAAATTGAAATTTATTTGTTCAAAAAAAAAAAAAAGAAGAGGGAAATATAACTTTGTATTTGATGCTTGGAAAGGAAAGATGAAGAAGTACTTATGATGCAACATTTGTAGATAAAAGATGGTTACGTGAACTGGATTTAGCCATTATAGGATTGATCTCGCTGCTAGTACATCATACATAGTCAATTTGTAGAAGCAACAAATTTGTAGCTTATAATTACTGTGAGACAAAACATGTTTGATTGCGTGTTTGAGTTTGATAGCGTTGATTCTTAGATATCAGAAGGTTAATTTCCCTTAAGAAGTACTTCATTGACATTGTCGTGATCCAATTCCTAATGCACTTGATTCAAGTTTTCAGGGGGAAACTTGGGGTACTTTAGTTTCCTGGGAAAAATGTTGTAGTATAAGTGTTTTTCTGTAAACTTCATCAAAGTTGCAAGTTCCAATCAGAGGGCGTAATTGGTTACTTTTTCATATTGAGAATCCTTTCAAATTAGAAAAATTTTTGGAGTGGTAACAGATTTGGAAGTCTGCTTGACAATTGTTGTTCTCTAACAAATAGAAATATTGGAATAGTTTGAGATATTTGGTTTTTACTTGCTTTTATATAGGTGAAATGTTGTGCAGGAACCCATGATCTCTAAATATTTGTTTGATTAGATCGCAAGGGTATATGTAACTAGCATAGGATAAATTGCTCCCTTTAACACTACAGCTCTTTGCAGTGCCACAATGGACATACACTTTGTTCTACCTGTAAAACACGAGTACACAACCGGTGTCCCACATGTAGACAGGAACTCGGTGATATTAGATGTTTAGCTTTGGAGAAGGTGGCAGAGTCCCTTGAGTTGCCTTGCAAATACTACAATTTGGGATGCCCGGAAATATTTCCCTATTACAGCAAACTCAAACACGAGGCTGTTTGCAACTACAGACCATACAATTGCCCATATGCTGGATCAGAGTGTTCTGTTGTTGGGGATATTCCTTTCCTGGTTGCCCATCTGAGGGATGACCACAAAGTGGACATGCATACTGGCTGCACGTTTAACCATCGTTATGTGAAATCCAACCCCCGTGAAGTAGAAAACGCTACCTGGATGCTAACGGTAAGTTCTATAATTTTTATATTGCATTTATTATTTTCCAAACTGGCCTGCTACGTTTTGAAACAATAATAGGAACTGCCCCATTGTGTAGCCATGCCATCTTTTGATGAGTTATTTCAGGAGATGGCCAGATTCAAAGGGGTAAACATTGCAACAAGATGAAGAAGACTGCAGTACTTTCTGCCATGAAAAATAAAAAGAAACATTATTTTTCTCATAGAGACAGAAGATTCTAGTCTGTAATAATCTTCCTAATATGAGTATTAATCTGCTGGCTTGTCTGCTTTTGTCAGGTCTTCCATTGTTTTGGTCAATACTTCTGCCTTCACTTTGAAGCATTTCAGTTGGGCATGGCCCCTGTCTACATGGCATTTCTCCGTTTCATGGGTGATGAGATGGAGGCTAGGAACTATAGCTATAGCCTCGAGGTTGGAGGAAATGGCAGGAAGCTCATATGGGAAGGTACCCCACGCAGCATCCGTGATAGTCACCGGAAAGTCAGGGACAGCCATGATGGTCTAATTATCCAACGTAACATGGCGCTCTTCTTCTCCGGTGGGGATAGAAAGGAGCTAAAGCTGAGGGTTACAGGAAGGATATGGAAGGAACAACAAAACCCAGATGCTGGTGCATGCATACCGAACTTATGTAGTTGAGAGAACTGATTTTGTTTGACATTTTTTTTCTTGATTTGTTTTGAACGCTTTCCCTGTGTGTTCTACCTTCTGCAACCCTTTTCTGGTATGTTGTAATGTATGGCAGTTTTCAGAAGGCTTAGAAGGTTTTCAGCTTGTATGGAATTGTGGAATAAGCATATTATCTTCCCTAAACCTTCTGTTTGCAATGATATGACCATTTACTGATGCTGGAATAGAGTATGGCTCTTTCATCCTGTCATTCTAGCTGTTTAAACTTGGTGATGTTTCAAGAATATGCCGCCTTGAAGTGTGTGTCACCCCAAGTTTTGGGCGTTCATTATTTAGTTTTAACCGAATTACTCTGACTGAGATAAAATTTGATTCGGTTAATTGGTTAAGAAAAAAAATTTTGTTTGGTTACCGATTAGAAATTTTAAAACTTTTCAGTTATCGGTTAATTTTATTCGATTATCAAGATTAATCGAATTACTTGAAATAGTTGTAAAATATATGATATTTTTAATTATATCATATATTTTAAGTTTTATATTGTTAAAATTGTTGAGTTAAAATAAATATACATTTCACTTATATTTGAGATTTAAATATTTGTGAGGTGATTATACTTTTTTGAATTATAAAAAATTAAAAATTTTAAAAAATTTTAAAATTTAATTTTAACTTATTGATGTAGGACAAATAAATTTGGTTAATTTCTTTAATCGATCAAATTAATTGAAATAATTTCACTTTGGTTAATATTGTTTTTTTTTATTCGGTTAGTTTAATAGTTAAGAGATCAAAAATCCAATTAATCTGATTAATAGTTATTTAATTCGGTTATTAACCGAATTACTCAAATGAATACTTTGAATGTGAAGCGCCTTAAAAAGGTAGGTAAAGTATATTAATCTTACATTCAATAAAAAATAGAAAGTCGCTAAATGTATAAACGGGTATGTTGCATATTAAATCTTACATGCTTTTTTGGAATAGAGTAATGTTTTCCGTAATAAATGATATCAGAGTCAACCTTAACTGTTCGATCTCATATTTAGTCTTTGTAGGTGGGATAGACAGGGGTACGCAAAAATATAAAGAAGCTTGTGACAAAGTGCTATGAGAATGAGTGAAAGAGAATATCACATCAAAATGTTACATAAAACAGTCTAAACCAAGCAGTAAGCAAATGATCAAGAGATTAGATTAGAAAGAATACCAAGCTAGAGGTAAAGTTTATTAATTTTAGCTAGACATTTTTTTTGGGAAGAAATTAACAGTCTCATATCATAAAAATGATCATGGAACAATCTATAAATCAAATAATAAAATTTACAAAAAAAAATCTACAGTAAAATGGTATAAAAATTATATATTACAATGGTATATCTCTTGCTTAAATTTTAGGTTATAATTATGGTAGGATTGAATTAATTTGGCATTAAAGAATGATGCTTGAAAGGAGTAAATTAATCATCATTGTTTTTTTCTTTTTTAATTATCATATATTCAGACATCAAATTAATGGATTGCACTGCAACAATTGGAATTACATGCCAAAGTCAATCCCACAGAGAATATTTAAGCAAAACATTTCCAAATTAATGACAAATTATCATCGTTTGCCATCACCAAAATTAAGAGCCTCGGAGGCCCCCAATCTGATATATGGTCTATATTTGGTATAGTGAACATGCTAGGTGTCACTTTCTTATTGGCCAGCATGGAGTTATGGGCAGGCATTAAGGCGGTGGAGTTGGTGGGGGGGGGATTTCCTGTCCTAACTCCTAATCTCGATCAAAAGCTGTTTAACTTTCATGAACACAAATAACAACCACGACACGTGGCGAACAGACGTGAATCAGTTCATGAACTTTCGTTGCTTCGCAGACACTGAGGATTCTGTCTTTCTTTTTTCATTTTTATTATTTCGAGAGATTCCGGAAAATTGAAAATTTCCTTAGACTAAATGAACTCCACGCGCCTTCAGAAGGTGGGAAAAGCTGCTTTTACTGTTATAGATAGACATGGTGACATGCGATGTGATTTATAAAAAACCGAGACATGACGCAAAATAATAGAAATATGATATTAAATATAATATAATAAAAATATAAAAATAATATGAATATTTTTAAAAAATAAATAATAAAAATTATTAATATATTAAAATTTATAATAAATATAAAATATTATTAATATAATTATAATATAATAAAATATATTAATATAATATAAATATTTGAATTATTAATATACACCTATACTCTTTCAATGCTATGACAAATGTTGTTATTATTATTATTTTTTTGTAAAACATAGCAACTTTGTTACTCATAAATTTTAAAAATTTGTCACTGAAATTTAAAGATATTATTATTTGTAATAAATATTTTATGTAAAATTGTGGATACTAGGAAACATTTAACCAAGAGGTAAGTTGGCATATGGCAATTATGGTGCTCATTTTATATAGTACAAAATGCAATCTTTTTATAGAAGAAATTAAATGATAAATGATAAAATTCTCATGATTACTTTTTTTTTGAAAATAAATTTATTATTTTCGTAATAAAAGTTAAAATATTTTATAATTTTGTTTAAATTTAATTTTCGTTTTGAATGATTTTAAAATTTAATTTTATATTAATATGATATATTAAAATTTTATTATTTTTTAAAAAAATTGAATTTTAATTAATAAAAGAAACAAAATTTTCTTCTTATCTCTTAAAAAGGTTAAAATCCAAAATAAACGAGCACTGCCCACTTGTTGTTCCTTTTCGTCTTAACGTGCAAAGTGTTGGCGCGTGATTAGAAGAAACCAAAGTGTCCATAATGTCCAAAGTTGAATGATTAATCCAACAACCCTATTTTGAGATGAAAAATACAACCACCGTATTTAATTTATTATTTTTTTAAAATTTAATTAGTTAATTAGTAATAATTCATTTCTTGACTTTTCTTTCCCTTTTATCTTATCAGCTGCCTATCATTGAAAAAGGCAAATTTCAATTTTCAAGTCCAATGCTCTTTACTTGAATTTGAATAGATCTTTCCCTGCCAATTACAAATCTCATACAAAAAGCCCACCATTAATTCCTTCTTCTTCTTTCAATCTTAATACGAATTTTCTTTTTAATTTACGCAAAAGAAAAAAAAAAAAAGATTTATGGCTGATCAGCTCCTCTTATTTTGCAGGTAATATTCGAATCTTATTCCTTCTGAAAGAAAAAAGGAAAAAGTTTTTTTTTTTTTTTCAAATTTTAGTTTTGTTTATGGTTAAAGTAAAACAAGAAAAAGGAAGATTTAGTTTTCACAGAAAAAAAGTGTGGATTCGGTGCAGTTCAGTAGGCTGTGATCGGATCCACTGGATAATTTCCCATGATGCTGAGAGCTCTGTTCTTGGAGTTTCTTAGCAGGTAATGGCTTTCTTAAGTGTTTTTTTTTTATTTAATTCATTTCTTGTTTTATAGTTAATTCCAGTTTGGTTGCTGAGAAACTATGGAAATGAAGTGTGAATCTTGAAATGAGGCCGTTTTCTGATTTTGATTTCGGTTAGCTTGAGGGGAAAAGAAGAGGATAACGAATTCAATTTTCGAAATGTGTTATTTGCGGATTTTTAGTGAAATGAAAGAAGATTTTAGAATAATTTGAACTCAATTAGCTGAATTGTTGAATTTGAAGGGAAATAAAATCAATAATAGTAAAGAAGAAACTTTACAATCTTGAATACGTGATGATGTTTTTTTATTCATTTGTTAAATAGCTTCTTTTCTTTTATGTTTTCTATAATGTTCATGCTCTGTTGTAATTTGAATCAATAGGAGTCCCTTCAATTTGTAATGCAATCTGTTGATGAAGGTAAAGAAAAGAAGGCGAATTTGAAACGATCAAGATCATTATCCCCTTGCGAAATGCCCGCGACTGACATCCCTACTACGCAAATTCTTGATGATTGCGTTTATTTCCCCGTTGAAGATATAGTTCAATCACCATTACCTGGATATGCAGCACCTACTTCTGTCAGTTTTAGTCCGGATGATAGTCTGATAGCTTTTCTATATAGTCCTGATCACACTTTGAATAGAAAGGTTTTCGCTTTCGATCTCAATGCTGTCAAGCAAGATTTATTTTTCTCTCCACCGGATGGTGGACTCGACGAAAGTAATATATCACCGGAAGAGAAGTTGAGGAGGGAGAGGTGCAGGGAGCGTGGGCTGGGTGTCACACGTTATGAATGGGTGAAGACTATCTCAAAGAAGAAAACTATCATGGTGCCTCTACCTGGAGGGGTATGTCAAAGAATCTCATCTGTTATTTGAATATGCTGTTATTAATGGCTAATTTAGTCCACGTGATCCTCTTTATGAGTTATTTTTGCCTACATATAACTTTTTCCCCAAAATCTCAAGCATTGTGACTTTTCATGTTCAAGTTATCTTTGTCGATAAATTTTGTTGTAATTTAAAATATACATAAAACTACTTCAACCAATGAGGGTAAGGCTTCTTTATGGCTAATATCACTCATCCGATGGAGTGATTGCCTTTAAGTCTTTTTTTGTCTGATTGGGGCCATTAGGGCATGTTTCCAAGTGCAATAATCTGTAGATAAAGTTGAAATAAGTGTGTTCTTTTATTTGTTCTTTATTTGAACTGGTGGAGGTTGTGTCAGTTGATCCTTTTTCTTGGTACTTCATTGACTACAATTTTCGAATTTGCATGCTCGACTGGATGCTGCTATTGGTATTAGAGTCCCGACCACGGTGGATTCATTTCTATCATTTCCTGCAGTTCCTTGTACCCATTGTTTCAGACACCATCACAACAACAACCTGCCTGCTTATCACTCATAGTCGAAACTTTGTACCTCCACGTTCAACTTTAGCTTCAACTATTAAATCCCAGTTCTGTGAATTTGCTGGTCAATTATATTTTTTTTCTGATCAATGTGATCATTTCATGCCAATCTTCTATCACTTTGGATCACTTAGCATTGTTATCTTTTATGCCATTTATGTATATATTTTTTCTTTTATTGAACTCTTGCATACAATTTAAGAATTTTGTTTTCCCTGGTAATTGTTTGTTCTTTTTTCTCTGGGCAGATTTATTTCCAGGATTTTTCTGCTTCAAAACCAGTGCTCAAGCTTCCAAGCATGTTGTCATCACCAATAATTGATCCACATCTTTCCCCAGATGGTACCATGCTTGCTTACATAAGAGATTATGAGCTACATGTTCTAAATCTTTTGTACAATGAACAAAGACAATTAACATATGGTGCCAATGGGAACACTGTGGTAAGTTTATATTAGCAGTATCTGTATGGGATAAAACTTTTTAATTGTTTCACTTCTTTGGATGTCCGTATGTTTACAACTGGTTTTCTTTTCTTTTCTTGTTCCCTCCTTTCTGGTCCTGCCTGTGAAGGCAAAGGAGGGGTGGGGAGGTTGGTGTAGAAGAAAGTGTGTGAATTTTTAATGATGCAATCTAGAGGGCCTTACGGAGCATTTTAGAACTAGCCATTTGAATATTTTGGTATGACACTTTACTCAAGTCAGCTTATTGCAGGACAAAATAAGTTCCAACTACTAAGGGTCTGCTCCCTTTTTGTCTGGTATATGTTTATTTCTCTTTTCCTTTCTACCTTGGTACTTCTTATCTGACAGAGCTATCATTGTTGATAGCAATACTGTCTGGAAGGAAGCAAATCAAACTGTAATAGGTTCTCTGGCACATAGCCAATTATTAACTACATGACACAGCTTAGAAATCATAGGGCAACTTTTACTATTTTCATAAAAATTAGTGAATGCAATAATTTCAAGGAAAAAAAAAGGCTTTAATTGTTTGATTTTTACCTGGTTTCAAGATGACGTGTGGGTGTGGCAAATCAATAAGTTAGACTTTAACATTTTGAAATTTGTTTAGGTTTTTCCTCTGTTGTCTTGAATATGACATTATTTTTAATGAAATGCAGACTCATGGACTTGCGGAGTATATAGCTCAGGTGAGAATTTCCTTCAATCTCCTTCCTTTTTCTCACATATTTATTTAAATTGGTCACTGATTAGTGTGAGTTTGCAACTGATTACTGATTTTGAGTGCAAATAGAAGTCACGGTTTCTGTCAGAGGCATACAACCAATGCTATAAAGTTACAATGAAGCCAAAAATTCGTTCTTTTTTCCCTTTTTAATCTCTCTGTTGTGCATATAGATTTCTCTCCCTCATATTTGGGAATTTCACTGATTGCAGGAGGAGATGGATAGAAAAACTGGGTATTGGTGGTCACTTGATGGCAAGTTCATTGCATTTACAGAGGTTGATCATTCCGAGATGCCTCTTTTTAGAATTATGCACCAAGGTAAAAACTCAGTCGGTCTGGAGGCACAGGAAGACCATCCCTATCCTTTTGCAGGAGCTTCAAATGTCAAAGTTCGCCTTGGGGTGGTGTCCACCACTGGCGGTCCTGTCACCTGGATGGATCTTATCTGTGGGGGACCAAACTATGATAATGAATATTTGGCTAGAGTCAACTGGATGCATGGAAATGTTCTTACAGCACAAGTCTTAAATAGGTCTCACACAATACTAAAGATCCTTAAGTTTGATATCAAGACAGGCCAAAAGAATGTTTTAATGGTCGAAGAACTAAAACCTTGGATTAATCTACATGATTGTTTTACACCTCTGGACAAAGGAGTCACCAGTTATTCTGGGGGGTTCATTTGGGCAAGTGAAAGAACGGGATTCAGACATCTTTATCTGCATAATGCTAACGGGACTTGCTTAGGACCCATTACGAAGGGCGATTGGATGGTTGAGCAAATTGCCGGTATAAATGAGGCCGCAGGGCTTGTATATTTCACTGGAACTCTTGATGGACCTTTAGAATCGCACCTTTACTATGCTAGACTATGCCTGGATGAAAATTCTACCTTGCAAGCTCCTGTCAGATTGACCCATGGAAAGGGAAAACATGTGGTTGTGCTTGATCACCGCATGCGGAAGTTTGTTGATATTTATGATTCTCTTGATTCTCCCCCAAGGGTTTTGCTTTGCAACTTGATCGATGGAAGTGTAATAATGTCTATTTACGATCAGCCATCCATGATTTCCAGGCTTGAAAGACTTCAACTTCAGCCTCCGGAGATAATTCATATACAGGCAAATGATGGTACCATACTGTATGGGGCTTTATATAAGCCCGACCCAACAAGATTTGGACCTCCACCATACCAAACCTTGATCAGTGTGTATGGTGGTCCTGGTGTTCAGCTTGTTTATGATTCTTGGATAAATACAGTTGACATGAGAGCGCAATACTTGCGGAGCAAAGGCTTTTTAGTTTGGAAGGTTTGTATTTCCTGCAGCAGCAACTTATGTAGGCTGACATTTTTTTTCCTTAAAGAAAAGATTAGTTCATGATATGAATATCATTCTAGATTAGGATATATGACTGACAAACATGCTCTGATCCTCTGAAAAACGAAAGGTTGGCGGGGGTTGCTAGTGATTCCTAAGCTCTTTAAGCCATCAGTTTTTTGGGTATGGTGTCTAATCTATGTTACCAGTTTTTTCGAAGTTCACTGCAGTACTACATGTTCATGTCCTCGATGGTATATTACGCGATGTGATGTTTCAAACTGTTCATATAAGATCATTATATATCTTACTCATCCCTATGGTTCCTCTCCTGACATTTGCTCTTTGCAGTTAGATAATAGAGGAACAGCTAAACGTGGACTGAAGTTTGAAGGCTGTCTCAAAAAAAACATTGGCCGTATTGATGCCGACGATCAGCTAACCGGAGCTGAATGGATAATCAAAGAAGGGCTAGCAAAGGTTGGCCACATCGGGTTGTACGGTTGGAGCTATGGTGGCTATCTCTCAGCCAAGCTGTTAGCAAGGTTCCCTGATGTTTTCCAATGTGCCACCTCTGGTGCTCCTGTTACATCATGGGATGGATACGACACATTTTACACCGAGAAGTACATGGGATTCCCTTCCGAGGATGCTGAAAGTTACGAGTATGGCTCCGTGATGCACCATGTTAAAAAGATGAAAGGAAGGCTGCTATTGGTCCATGGCATGATCGACGAAAATGTACATTTTAGGCACACAGCAAGGCTCATTAACGCGCTTGTGGCGGCTGGAAAGCCGTATGAGCTGCTGATTTTTCCGGACGAACGCCACATGCCACGCAGTCATAGGGACCGCATTTACATGGAAGAAAGGATATGGGAATTCATTGAGAGGAGCTTGTGAGGTAGCTTCCATGTTTATACATCCATCTCTTCTAAATGTCCATTGTAGTTTGCTGGGAAAAAAAATAAAATAAAGCATTGGGCTTTTTCTACCTTCTTTTTTAAGTCTTATTATTTTATAAAATCAGGGACAAATTTTCTTTTGTACTATTCTGTTTTAAATTTTAAACCGAACTTTTTGCCGGCCTGAGTTGGTTTTGACGTGGAAGCAATCTATTGGTTCAGTGACATGAACAGACAGAGTAGCTTCCACACCAGATCCTGGAAGGAGCATATTTACCGTAACGCGCTTCTTCATGTTTTAATAATTTGGCATTTCTTCTTTCAATATTCCTGTACAATTATAGCAAAAGTAAAAAACAGTTTTGCAGTAAAAAAAGGAAAAAGAAAATGGCGATTATTATTATTATTATTATTAACCATGAAAAAGAATATTAATTTGAATAAATTTATTGGTGTGTTGTCGTTCAGCAAATTTAGTATGATAAATATAAAAAAATTATTACAAAAATAATATAATAAAAATTTGTTAGTTTGTGGAGTTTAAAATAACTCTATGATTGATATATAAAAAGGGACTCATGGAAAATTTATTCATATAATTATTATATAATGGGTTTTGTTAATGGGCGTTAGTTATATTTTTATATTAAATGTAATTATCTGATAATTAATCTAATAATTTTCAACACATTACAAATATAAATGTTTAAAAATTCGTTAACAAAACTCTATTATTATTATTATTGTTATTATTACATTTATGTTTTTTAGAATACGTATAGTTGTTTCGCTGATCTCGTTATTAATGATGAAGTAAAAAAAATAAAAAAAAAAGGAGCTGATTTTACTAAGAAGTAAAACTAATGAGATTGTTCTAGAAGCTTAACATTCTTTGTTAAATTCGGAGAATCGTATAATTAGATTTAAAACTTAATTATTTTAATAAAATTATTATGAATTTACCAATCCATCGTTATTCGATACCATACCAAGATATTTTCATGGAGCTATGGGCGAATCTATTTTCGTATTAATCCTCAAATTAAAATTCAAAAGCCAAAAAAGAGAAAATATATAATCTTTTAATTAAAAAAAAAGGACATAATTGTTTCATTTGACAGTCCATTACTCGAAGAAACCATTGAACCCGAAAAAAGCTCTCTCTAGCTCGAATGAAAAAAAAAAACCGAAATGAAATATTTTTTTTTTTTCATTTTATGAAAAAGAGAAAAATATATATATTTTTATTTCCAAAATTGAAAAGGAAAAGAAAACCTAAAAATTGAGTAGCAAACATAGTATAATGCAATTATATTATTCGGATTTTGATAAATGTTAAATCCGATATAAGAATTAAAAAAAAATAAAATATTTATTTTATTTTATAAAAAAGAAAAAAAATATATATATTTTAATTCCCAAAAAGGTTTAGTTTTATATGTTGACTTAATTCAACCAATTCAAAACTTTCCAAATTTAAGAAGGAAGAAAAAAAAAACCCTCAAAACTGAAAAAAAAAATAATACAATGCAACTCTGTTATTTAAATTTTAATAAATATTAAATATATTTAATTTTTTGATTTATCATATATTTAAAATTTTATATTTTTATATTCAAGACTAAATGTCTCGTTATAGATTTAGAATATTTTAAGAGGGAGGACAATGCAATAAAGCGGGCGGTGGGCAAAAGAGTGTAAATATATTGGAGGAAGGGCAATCAAGTCTTTTCACATACGAATAAATTTGTACTGAACCACGTAATTACTCTGTTAACCCCTCCGAAACTTGTGTGAAAAAAGCATTAGTCCGACACTATAAATAGCCCTGTTGATTTTACAGAACCTCACTCTCTCTATCTTTCTCAGAGTCAAGGAGAGAAAGAAAGAAAAACAAAAAATGAAGTTGGAGAAATTATTTTCTTAAAGCCTTTTTCTTTTTCTTTTTTTTTTTTCACGCCAAGATCTGAGTGAAAAAAAAAAACAAAAAATAAAATAAAATCAACGACGAGGCGTCTTTCGAGTTCACCATTTTCCTTCCAATTTTGTCTTCTTCAGGTACGGTTCGATCATCATTTTTCAATTTCCTATTTTATTTCGCATATTTAGGTTCAGCTTTGTTTTGGTTACTAAAAATCTTTGTTTTATTGATATTGTTGCTTTTAAAATATATATATGTATATATATTTGCATTGCTTTATTTAGGCTTTTTTTTAGGTCTGATGATGCTTTATTTAATTTTTTTTTAATGTTCGAAAATAGTTTATTTTTGCTTAAAGCTTTTCACGTTGCTTGGTGTTAGCAAGGAGATCGGATAGAGATTTGCCAAATCATGATGTTTTTAATTTAGTTGTTGAAGATTCTATGTTGTAGACGTTTGCTCTTTGGTTACTGAGAATTGGGACCGAGAATTATAAAAAGAAAAAATAAGAATTCTTTTTTATTTTTTTTTGGTATAATTAGGTTCTTTATACTGTTATATTTGATTGTTTGTAGTATTTTTTTTTTTAAAATAAGATTTTAATAGAAAAATCAGAATAGCAAGCTAAAAGAGTGTGAAATTGGAAGTCTTAATTACTATTATTATTATTGCTAATACGCAATAATAGAGTGCAGAAATTAAAGGAATCAATGTTTTCTTATTTTGTAGAAAAAAGAATCTTCTTTGATTTCTTTTGAAGTTAGATTAATGTTTTATACTATAATTATAGAGTTTTTATAAGTGTTTTACTTTCGTCTTGTTCCATCAGTAATCAAATGCCGCCTGATGCTTTTCCTGATGTTGATTACAACTTTATTTCATCTATTGCAGGGAGTTTGAACTTGAAATTGCAGTAAGGGTCTTGGACTATCTTGATATTTCAAGGAAATCTGGGAGTGAAAATGACTCCTAAGCTCTTCTTCATCCATGTAGAGAACTAAGATTTCTTGGAGCCTTACTATGAGCTCTAACTGCTTCTGCCTAAAGGTTTTCTAGTTTTAATTTTCCCACTACAGGTTTTGAGGATTTTTAGACGAA
This sequence comes from Adansonia grandidieri, assembly GCA_038382065.1. Taxonomy (NCBI): domain Eukaryota; kingdom Viridiplantae; phylum Streptophyta; class Magnoliopsida; order Malvales; family Malvaceae; genus Adansonia; species Adansonia grandidieri. The sequence goes on from JBBYHK010000013.1 coordinate 198,049, forward strand.
TTTGGTTTTTAGAAGTTATAGTTTCTTAACACTTTCTACAGGGTAAACAATGTCAACTGCCAGTGTAGCTTTTAGCCCAGCAATTGAAGAGTCTGCCTGTTTCCCTGAAAATTTTGCACATAGATATGGTCGGACTTTAAACAACTCAATCTTAATTGTTCTCTCTGTTGGTGGGTCTGTCATTCCCATGAGTGTAATGGAGTACGATTCAATTGCTTCTGTGAAGCTAAGGATTCAGAATTCTAAAGGATTTTTTGTGAAGAAGCAAAAGTTAGTTTTTGAAGGTAGAGAACTGGCTCATAATAATTCTTGTGTCCGGGACTATGGGGTTGCCGATGGGAATGTATTGCATCTGGTGTTAAAGCTTTCAGATCTCCAGGCTATTACTGTTAGGACTGTATGTGGTAAGAAGTTTGAGTTTCACATTGCAAGGAGTAGAAATGTGGGTTACGTGAAGCAACAAATTGCCAAGAAGGAAAAAGAATTTTTTAATCTCAAGGATCAAGAACTGGTATGCAACGGTGAGGAGCTTGAAGATCAGAGACTAATTACTGATATATGCAAAAATAATGATGCTGTGATTCACTTGCTGGTTCGAAAGTCTGCTAAAGTATGGGCTGTACCTATTGAAAGAGATATTGAAGTTTCTATTGAGGCATTGGATTTGAATGAGGGGCCAGATGCTGTGAGACAATACCTTGGTGGCACACCCTCTGTGGAACATCAGGTCATGGAGAGGAAGCTGTTCCGAAGAGATTTTATGTTGGAGCCTCTGGTTGTTAATTCAAAGATTCAACTGCCACTTGTTATTAAAGAACTAATTGACTTAACTTTTGATGGATTAAAGAGAGGCAATAGGCCTATCCAGTCATCAGAGGGGTCAGGTGGAGCTTATTTCATGCAAGATTCATCTGGTCAGAATTATGTCTCTGTCTTTAAGCCTACTGATGAAGAGCCAATGGCTGTAAATAACCCACGTGGCCTCCCCGTGTCACTAGATGGTGAAGGGTTGAAGAAAGGCACATGTGTAGGACAAGGTGCATTGAGGGAAGTTGCAGCTTACCTGTTGGACCACCCAATGGCGGGACCTCGCTCATTTGATAGTGGAGAGAGGGGCTTTGCTGGAGTTCCTCCTACTGTGATGGTTAAGTGCTTGCATAAAGGATTTAATTATCCGGATGGTTATGATTATGATTACAAGAATATTAAGATTGGGTCACTTCAGATGTTTGTTAACAATGTTGGAAGTTGTGAAGATATGGGCCCCCGGGCTTTCCCTGTGGATGAGGTGCACAAGATCTCTGTGTTGGACATAAGGTTGGCAAACGCAGATAGGCATGCTGGAAACATATTGGTCACAAGAAATTGTGAGGAAGGTTGGGTTTCGCTTGTTCCTATCGATCATGGCTACTGCTTGCCTGAGAATGTAAGAATCTAACTTGCATGTTTCTTTTCAGTGAACGTGATTTTGTTAGAATTTTATTCCCTTCACACTATTTATGGCTCTGCAGCGAGTGTGTTACATTTTAACTTTTGAAAGGAGTTTCCTGTTAGCTGTTTGGTATCTTATGTCCAAAAAACATAAGCTGTTTAGAATCCAAAATCTGTCCGACAGAGTAGTAAATTTCTTTTAATTTCTTCTTCACTTTCAAATTCTTGAGATTTGTTAACTGTTACTAGTTTGGCATATAAACTATCATTGTGATAGATTAGAGCTTCTTTGGCATTCATTTCATCACCTTGTTGCTGCTGTCTAATTTGCCGCAGTTTGAGGATTGCACATTCGACTGGCTTTACTGGCCTCAAGCTCACGAACCTTATTCCCCTGATGTCATCAATTATATTAAGTCGCTGGATGCTGAACAAGACATTGAACTTCTGAAATTTCATGGTTGGAACATGCCACCCAAGTGTGCTCGCACCCTTCGCATTTCCACCATGCTTCTAAAGAAAGGCGTGGAGAGAGGACTCACACCCTTTGCTATTGGAAGAATCATGTGCAGGGAAACAGTGAAACAGGAATCGGTGATCGAGCAGATTGTTAGCGAAGCAGAGGAAGCTTTGCTCCCTGGAATGAGCGATGATGCATTCTTTGAAGCTGTGGCATTGATCATGGATAAGCGTCTCAATGAACTGACCTCAAAAAACCCTGAGGTAACTAGAACTAGTTAAGGCAAGTAGGCTTAGGACATCTGCATTTTCAGCATTGCATGCTTATTGCAGAACGATGGTGGTAGCAGTCCATATTTTTGTTAAATGGTCTTTTTTGCATAAGTTCTGTGTAGCATCGGGTTATTGCTGGAACTTGTGTGTCCATCATCTGTTTCAGTTGTTCTTAACTTTCCTGTGTAGCACGTCCTCGAACCATAGTTTGATTACCTAGAAATATGCCTATAAGCAAAATCCACCCAAGAACAAATTGTATGTGGAGGTTTTAGTTGTCTGGTTATAGCTATTGTGAATAATAATAGTATATATTCTCTCTTATTCACGGTTTACATCCCGTTAGCTTTGAGCCTTTGACTTTTTTTTTTTTTCATTTATGATCTTTCTTTAAATTATTATGTAATTAAAAGCATGTTTATTTAAATTTAATTATAAATATTAAATAAAAATATTTTTTTTAATGTTGTTTTGAGTAATGATATGGGTTTTTCGGCCAACTTGACTCGAGCTTAAGTAAGAAACAATAAATATGACATGATCCAGTTCAACTCATGAGCACCTTTCCAATCCAATTGTTCAAATGTTGAAATTTGCTCAGCGGAGGAAACTTGTCCTTTGACTGGCAGTACTCAGTTTTCTGCCTAAAAGAGGAGGCGCTCGCGCCTACTTCAGAGTTTCACTAGGCTTCCACGTCCCTGGTTAGCATATACTTGAATTCAGGTGGGTGTTAGGATATGAGTGTGCATTTGATATTACTTTCAAACTATGATACATTCAGGAGGAGTGTTTAGATACGAGTGGGCATTTGATATGAGTATTTTTTTTTTTCTCATTTTAGGATCTCACCTTTGTATTTATGTTTGTAAATGAAGGTCTATCTCAACTCTATCTTCATATTCACCCATAAGCCAAGGCTCTTTTTCAAGTTCCTGAAAGTTCTTAATTTGCTTTTGACGTCGAAATTCGTTTTGTGCACATGCATCAATGCTGGAAAATCTGCAAGTTTAAACTTAGATAAATTTTTGACCCTCGAAGAATGAAACCGATATTTACGCAGTTGGCTTAGCTCTCGACTTTAATTTAATAGAAGATTAGATGTACTTGAAAGTACAAACAACCAATGTACCGTACCTCAAATAGTCGTTTAGATGTTTATAACTGGTATTTTGCCTTTCACCTGGAAAAGTGAGGTCGAACTTTGGAAGTGTTGCAAAAATGACGGAAAAAAAAAAGCTAACGATGAAATGGAAACTAAAATGCGAAGAGAGATTTCAAGCCATAGAAAGTGAATCTTTTGCATGGTGTTAGTTCCAAAAAAAAGGAACAAAAACAGTGCCACTTATTACAATGTCATGAAAAAAAATTAGAAAGATAAAATTATATTTCGTACTAGTAAAATCTAAAAAAACAAGGTAAAAGAAAACATTTAATTTTAAACTTGGAGGCCAGCCAAGAAAGCAACCCCCGTTGATGGTAACCATAACGATCCATGAATAAATTGTGCGACGGTGAACTTGCCAGCTTCGATCTCTGAAGTGATGACCCTATATCCAGGCCATTTGACCCGTTGCCCAACCGCTGCGCCTGGTCCATAATTCATGTATTCGCCGTAGTATAGTGTATCTAAGGCAAATGAATCGTTCCACTCCAGCCATCCCCTAGGGTGAATGTGGTCATTCATGTAAGATAACATGAACACAACTCTAGAGTACAATTTCCATGGACGGCCTAGATACGTTTCGAAGCTACCGTTGGCCGCCACGAGATCCGACGCAGGCAAGATCCGACATGCATGAATCGAAATGCCCGTGTTTTGGTTTGGATCCTTTCGATTTTGGGCTGTTATGGTGTTCTTCTGGAGAGGCATGGGCTTTCGGGCGTAAATGCTACAGTTTTGAAGCACCACGGCTGCGTTACCGAAAATGAAATCCACTGTGCCGTAAATGTCGCATTCACGGTAGAATTGGCGATTGGAGTGAACATATAAAGTGTCTTGGTATCCGATAATGCTGCACCTGTAGACCACGGCGTGGTCCGCCCCAACACGAAGAGCCACTGCCTGGTGTTTGGATGGTCCAGCCCAGTTCTCAAATGTCATGTCTCTTGCAATAAAACCAGCCCCAGTGGCCGCTGAAAGAAGAAAAAAACACGTCA
>JBBYHK010000013.1:240500-265913 GCA_038382065.1 Adansonia grandidieri
CTAGTTCAGGGCTAAACCAACTATTACTAATAAATTAATGATAATTTATATTTAATTAGTGGAAAATAACAATACTTTCAATTAGTGGCCGACTAAGCTTGCTTTTTGCCTAGTACTGTACAAAAAGAATGGAACTCTTTCACTTTCACAGCCTCCAATTTTGGAATCTCTCACTTAAGATTATCACAACTTTATTTAAGACAATTATTTTTTAAACCCAGTGTTGCCATGGCCACTGGCAACTAGCTAGAGCCAAGTAGGACTACCTGCAGATTTGACCTGACTTCATATCCCTACACTTCTGCTTTGAAACTATCAGCTCATGACCAGAGGTGTATTGGGCGGAGCCGCCGGTTTTTATTTTTTTATTTTTTTTCCTAATTTTCTTACTTTAAGTCTGATTGGTGGATTCAAGTTGATTTGTGAATTCTCGTTATTATTTAATAATATTAAAATAATTTTATATTAATATTATATTTTATAATTAAATTTAAATAAAAATATTTTTTTAATTAAATAATAATTTAAATAAGGTTGGTTTAAATAAAAATATTATTTTTAAATTCAATTCAAAATGAATCAAGCCCAAAAGCTTAGATAAGTTATTCAAAACTTGTACAACACTATAAAATCTTAAAAAATTAAAGTCAATCAATAATTATATCAAAAAGATAAAAAATTATTTATAAAAATTTTAAAAATAAAAAATTATTCTTAACGGTCATTTTTTAAAATTGTCTTTAAAAAAATCTTAAAAACGACATTTATCTCCCAAAATTTTAAAATTGAAACGAAATTCATCTTAATAATGTTAAATTCAATATAAAAATGATATGTTCCTTTTATATTCCTGCTATTTAATGCATAAAAATTTTTTATTTTATAACACAAATCGTCACCATTATTTAAACAAATAATGAAAGAACATAAAATGATAACTTATTTTTAAAGAATTAATATATAATATCAAGATAATGAACTTAGTTGAGAGATGAAATATGATTACTTTTCCGTTAATAAAGAAAAAGGAATTATCTATATTTGAACATTTAATTTAAATGGTTGATACATAATGTATTATTAAAAAAATAGATTTATTATATTTAAACATGATACAAAATAAAAATACAATATATTTAATAAATATAAAAAATAATATAATATAATATAATACAATATTTTTTTATATAAGTAGACATATCCATGTGCTAGGTGAGGGATCTTAGACATGCCTTTTTCTTAACTTAGATAGCTCGAGAAAGTTTTAATCATTATTTAATAATTAAAAATATTTTTATTTAAATTTAATTATAAAATTACATAAATAATAATTTTTAAAAATTTTTATTATAAATAATAAATTTAAACTATTAAACTTAAAAAAAATTTAAATCTAAATAAAAAATATTAAAAAATTTTAAATCATAATTTAATTCATTATAAATAATTTAACACACATAATATTTAATCCAATTTTTGTTATCCATTTAGCACATTTTTTTAGCCTACAATTCTTAAGATGCCTGAGCTCTAGGTGTAAAGTTCTTTACTTAGGTTGTAGATGTGGTTTTTAGGTTTTATCTTGATGATGGGTAGGGTTCTTGCAGGTTTATCTTTTTCAGGGCCATATTAATTCCATGTATAAATCAAGCTGACATTTCATCAATGCAAATGATTGCCACAAATCTTTTTCGCTTTTTTTATTAATTTAAATTTTCTTTCACATACCAATCCAACATAATTATGCAAGAAAAATTTTGTCTTCCATTATTAATTCTCTTTCAACAAAGGTATAATATCAATTTTTATTAAAATTAAAAAAAAAAACTTGAAACATGAAAAAATTAATAAATTTTATTAACGAATATTTTAAATATTTTTTAAAATTAATATGTAATAATAATTTCAAAAATATATTAAAAGTAATAAATAAAATTATTAATTATTATATTTAATATAATACCATTATTATAAATAAAAATATAAGTTAATTATTTTAAACAATGTCAAAAAATTCTCTTCAGCAAAAATAAAATAATTTTTTTATAGTATAAAACCTTAGCTTTGTTGTGTGTTTTTGATTGCTAAATGCTAATCCAAGTGTTAATCATATAATTATTTAAGTATGACTTGGGGAATATTTGAGGATTTATGCATAAGCCTTTACCATGCTTAGTGGGCATAAAATTGTAGTTTATTGATTAAAAGTCCAAAAAAAACCCATCGGTGATTGGACTTTGTTTTTCAACCATTACAATTCTTGTGGCTTTAAATTTTACTTTAATTTCATTAAAAAAAAAAGTAAAAAAGTATTGTTGTAAGACACATGATAAGATAGCCGCCCCAACCCTAATGCTTGAGAGCTTGGCATGTGCTTTATGGTATATTAGTCTAAATATCGAATTATTTGTCCTGTTCATGAAAATCAAATTTTAAATAAAAGTTTTATAAATTTAAATTGATTAACTTAAATTATTATTTAATAATAAAATTTTTAAATTTAATTATTAAAATATTAATATAAAAATTATTTTTTTAACAGTAAAAAAAGGTTGCTAGATCAATTCGCGTCAAGCTTAAATAAAAAGATAAAAATGAAATATTTCGACGATGAATAAGTTTACTTTTTAAATAATAAATTATTTTAATCCTTATCAAATTCAATGAAATCTTTGTTTCAAACATACAAATATGTTTTTATCTATACTATTATAAATTCTCTTACTAAATTTAATATCCCAAGTTAAAACGATGATAATATCATCAAAAAAATTATAAAAAATCAAAATATAAAATATATATTTATATAGATAAAATCGAATTATTTTAAAAATTAATCATATTTTTTTAATCAATAACTACGTAAATAATTTTATTTTTTAATATATTTTTAACAATTTTTTTTCTCTCGCGTGGGTGTGGGTGGGCCGGTTCTAGTAATTCATAAATTATACATTTAAGTTTCCGATCAGCGGTTGTTTTTTTTTTTTTTTTCCTCCTCCACCGGTTTGACTATCGACAAAATCTGGAGTTTGGACTGCAACCATAAGGGGAAAAAAAAAAAATGATGCAAGCCAGGTATCACATCAACATGCATGGGATGTCTTATACACGGGCAAAGACACCGCGTGAAAAATTGCTCCTCTCTGACATGAGATAAAAAGGTCGGACTGAATGATGGGCACTGTCCACCCCACCCACAAGCATGAACAAGACCATGGTGCATTCAGCTGTGCAAATTGCTGCTACAATAATACAAAAATAGTTTTTTTTATAATTCCCTCACCCCACCCAGCCCAAAAAGAAAAAAAAAACAAATAAATTTTAATAAAATAATAATTATAATTAAAGATATTTATCATTCGATTTTAATCAATTAATCAAATAAAATTTAATTCATTTCAATTAATTAACTAATTAAAAAAATTTGATTAGGTTATTAAAAGAAAATTTTTAAAAATTTCATTTATTTATTGATCAAGTTAGAATAATCAAATTATTCGAAATATATAAAATTTATAATACTTTTAATTTTTATTAAATATTTTAAGTTTTTTATTGTTAAAGTTTTTTTTACTTATTATAGATATATTTTTTTATTTATATTTGACATTTGAATATCAATTGGGTGATTAGATTTATTTAAAATATAGCAATTAAAAATTTAAGATTTTAAAATATAATTTTAATTTATTGATGTAGAATAATTAAAATTTAATTAATTTGATAGTTGACTGAATTAATCAAAATAACATTAGTTCGATTCATATTGTTCTCTTCTAATTTGATTCGGTTAATGGTTTAGAGAAAGAAAAATTCAATTAATTCAATTAATTAATTAACTAAATCAAACATTAAGCACCATAAATTATTATAATAATACTTTATATAATATTTTATTATATTATAATTATATTTATAATATTTATATAAATTTTAATATATTAATAATTTATATTAAATAAATTTAAAATATATACCCAGGATATTTGTGATATAATTATATAATTATATTTAGAACTACGAAGTTAAATAAAAGAGCCATGATAAGGGACAATTGGGGACAGGCCACAGTATATCATGTCCTTTTTACACTTTGTCTTTATTATAAGCATTTTGGCTGCTATGTTAAAGTTAGTAGTACTTCGCTCTACTTTGGGAATTTGATTTCCAGAGGAAGTGTCATAAGTGAGGGATAAAAAAAAAGCTTTGTTCTCTCTCTGAAGAAGAATCAACGAGATTGTGTGATTTTCGTGGGTGAGAAATGTATGCAGCAGAGACGGGGCTGTTTTTCCCTTACATGCATAAAATTTCTCAAGATTTTCAGCAGTTTGAAGAGTACTGCAAAACCCAGAAACCCAATGTTTCAGTGGTAATGAATATCTGAATCTTTGTCTCTGATTTCTTTCTTCTTCTTCTCCTTCTTCTTCTTCTTCTTCCTTTTTTTCCAGTTTCATTGCTTTGGGTTTTCTTTTTGGTGATCTGCATTTGTTTGATAGGGTATAGTTTTGAGGTGGATTTTAAGCTTTGATTGCATGCATCTGAATCTTTATTTAAGTGTTTTTACTTTTTGTTCTTTGTACTCTAATGATTCTTTATTTTTTTTGCTTTTAAAATGGAGCAAAAAATGGGGAAAATTTTGTATTTCAGTTAAAATTTAAAGTTTTTAAGTGATTTCATTGTGGAACTTCGTTTGTACATAGACTTCAATCTGTTAGGAAAATTTTTATTTCATTTTCCCCTCTAAAAAAGAAGAAAAACAGTGGGAAAAAAAATGTATTTTGGAAACTTCACCCTTCATATTCTATGCTTTCTGGGTTCTGCTGAAAAGGGGGACTTTAATTACTTTATTCTCAAAACAGTTTCTCAGCAACCAAACAAGGCTGAATTGGGAAAAAAAAAATTAAAGTAGTCTTTACATGCTGGGTCAGGGAAAAGAAAAAAAAAAAAAAAAAAAAAAAGAAAGAAAAGTTGGAATATAATTGGAAAAAGATTTCCATGTTACAAGTTTCGTATTCTTGAAGATTTCTTCCATTTTCTTCAACTTTTGGTGTGAATTGGTTATTGGGTTTTTTTTTTTGGCCCACTTATACCGAGAGATTAAAAAGGAAAAAAAAAATCACTGTTGTTTAGTTTTTCTTTAATATAAAGGGGAAAAGAAACCCAAGAGGTTCTTCATATTGCGCTTTATTTTAGTTGGTGTCAAAAGTGAAAATTAAATTTTGGAGAAAGTAGAAGAAATATAATTTATCATTTAAATGGTTGTTATAGATCTTTTTTTAGGGCAATTAGGGTGATTTTCTGATAAATATTTATTTTCTTACCAAAAAAAAATGTTGTCTTTGAGGACTTGGGAGTTTTTGTTGTTTGTTGAGAAGGGTTTTGAATTTGATTACTAGTATGCTACGTTATCCTGACTCGGGTTAGTGTTGGAATGCACTATTTATTGACAATGATATACCCAATTCTTTAAAATTTCTTTATATATTTAGAGGATGATATCTTCGTACTCTTGTCTAAGTACGTGTTAGACATGAATATTTCGGAAAAAATGAAAAAGTCCAGTTAACAAAGCTAGTGTATGATTGCTATTGCTAATTTGTTTTTGTTGCTAACGTTTAGAGTGTGCATATAATGAACATAGAAAGAAGCCACGATGAGAATTTATCTTTGTTCATTTCTTCTTTTCCGTTTCACTCTAATCTTTTCATTGCCAACCTTCTATCAACAATGTAAATTTTAGTTAATGAGGCCGGAATTAGGTATTTTATAGTACAAACATATTTAAGCTTCAGTAAGTTATTAGTATTACGAAGATGAAGTTTAGATTGATTCCTTAAATCATTGGATATTTTCAATTTGATTGTATATTCCTGAGCTGGGTTTTGTGGATGGTGGAGAAGGAAGAGGCAGAGGCAGGAAGCTCATTTAAATGAGCATGATAAGCTAAGTTGCTTGCCGACCTTTGTGCTAGAGTCTTCCAGTTTAACATGTCGGATTCTGGGCAATTCATTTGTAAAAGACTCTTTATATAATAAGACTGCCTGTCGGAGAAAAGGAATAGAAAATGTAATGAAACCGAACTTATATGCTGGGGGTTAGTTAAAATTCAATTGTTTAATCTAGGTCTCTGGGTCAAATCTTTTTATTTAGTTGACTAGAATGCAGCTCGTGCTGTGTTTTGACAACACGAAGAAGAGTGTATTTCTTCTGCCTGTATTAATCTTTAAGATTTTTATACTGAATTATTATTTTAGCCTCTCCTATTTTTGTTTCATTGTGAAAAAGATCCTATTCAAAAAGTTAATAATATTTAGATTTGCGTCCGTGCCTAATGTAGGACAACCCGGTTCAGACCTCTGCGATATCTGAATATTACCTTGGAGGAGAAGGTGATCTATTCAAAGCTCCAGAGCCCATCATTGAAGAACCAATTGTCGGCCTTGATCCCATGACTGCAGCCATCTCGTTAAGCTTGTGTGGTGAAGATGTTATTACTTCACAAGGATTTAAGGCGGCAGACATTGAATCAATTCAAAATGAGCAGCTTTTAGAGGTTATCTACGAGTGCGAGAAGGATTTGATGGCACAAGCAGCAATAGAAACTCCACTGTCTGAGGTCCTGGATATAAAGGTTGCCGTTGTGAAGACAGATGAATTCCAAAATCATGAAAACGAAGTGCTCTATGACGGGCCATTTCAGAAAAGTGTTAGCTCAGGATGTCTAAGCTCAATGGAATGGATGCAAGGGGCTGTGATCAAACCTAATTTTCTTGATTTCCCTGGAATGGATCTCGGTTCTGTTTATGGAATGAGGAGAGCATTTAGTGAAGGAGATATAGAGGTCAGCCTTGATTATTATAATTATTATTATTACTATTATTTTGACCTTTTTATTTGTCCAGTGACCAATATAACGGCTGTTAGCTTTTCTGTCGGCATTTGTGCTGATACCATTTCCTTTCTTAAAAATAAACCGATTTTAGACTTGATTTCTTTAGCTGATGTGCTGGATTTTAGAACGTTAAAAGCCTCTGCCTTGAATTACCTGGACTGATCTTGTCGATTAGAGGAGTTATTTTTCCATCCATGGCTCTCCTCCTATTCAACTTTCACCTTTGATCATACTTCTGCTTTTAGAACCCGAAAACTGACTTAGTATATTGGTTAATTTGCTAACATGTTCTCTCCAATACAAAGAGTTTAATAAATACTTTGCAGAAGCCATTGATGAACACAACAGTGGTTATCCCTGATCAAAATCACACCAGGAAGCGATGGGGATCATGCTTTGTTATTAAATTCTTCTGATATCTAAAAATCATACATGTTCCTTCTTTTGTCTTAGAAGAAAAATCCAATTTTCTTTGTCATTACCCTCTTATAAAGCCGACCAGAAGCGACTCATCAAACCATAGTTGAGCACTGAGCATGTATTGTCCTTGCAATAAAGTCTAGCAACTGAGAAAATTTTAGATGTTTCTGGCCATTTCCACAGGATGGGTGGGTCTTTGATACTGAGTTTTTATGACAGACTCTTGGCAATGGTAATGTGGGCGTCATCCATTCTCCTCTTGAGCGACCGTTAATTGCTGGCAGCTGTTCTATTGAAGATCGAATGGAAAAGCTCTCTAGATACAGGAATAAGAAGTCAAAGAGGAACTTTGGTAGGAAAATCAAGGTAAAAAGAATAAAAATAAAGTTGTTTCGATTCCAGTACATATCACTTGCATTTGTTGCTTACCCTTTAAAATCAAACAAGATGACTTAACTGCCTAAAGTGTTTAGTAAGGGGTACATCTACAGACATCATTTGTACTGAAACTCACGATATGTTTTTTTTTTTTCCCAGTATGCCTGCAGGAAGGCTCTTGCTGACAGCCAACCGAGGATCCGCGGAAGGTTTGCAAAGACTGAAGAATCCACAACTCCAAGAGGCAATAGCAGTTAAGTAATCAAATAATTACAAAGTAAAACCAGAATGAGGTACCAAGATCCAATGAGAACGTTGAGTTAGTGTTGTCAACTTGGCATATATAAAGCCTTTGTGAAAAATCTCAGATAGTTAATGCTAAATAAAACAGAACCCAGCTCCTGAGAAATAGTTCTATATGTTATTTCCTGTAATAGCCTTTTCAATAATTTGGAAATAGTCAAGCAGCTTGTACATAATGTTTGTTCAATAAAATGGCTAAGCAGAGATTTGTACTAGTTCATATATGTTTTATAAAATAATGATTTTATTTTCCATCTTGGTCCTCTCCGATCATATCTAGTAACTTTTCTAAAGTATCTGGTTTTGTTCTTGTGCGACATTTGAAGCTTATTTCAACTGAAAGTTGCCCTTTCCTTACAAAGGTTGATGATATAAAGAACACATAAAATTGAATCGCTGAAATGTTTCTATTCCACCATGACATGATGTAAAAAATTATACATAAATTATTAATATATTAAATTTATATAAATATTTATTAAACACAATTATGAAAAAAATCTTTTAACACATTGAGAACAATTATAGCGTAAACTTCCAATAATTTTTGTCAAACGAAGTATTATTACTTGGGGAGTTTAATGTCCACCGTCCATTGCTACAATAATTCACACATGTGGACAAACACATAGGATTTCCCACAATTGTGGTAATAAATAAATATATCATTCTTAAAGGTCAGTTGAGCCAACAGGTCTTGTCGGGTTAGACCAGGCTCCAGAGTCAGACGACAAGACAATAATCATTTCCTCAGTTGGACTTTGGACTTTGTTTTGTAATAAAACAGTAAAAAGTACAAAGGTCACAACACCTCAACTTTCGTAGGGTGCCTGTCCCTAGTTACTCTAGTTTAAGGAATATTTTTGCTAACTCACCGGACGTCAAGAGTCAAGATGACAGAAAAAAAAAAAGATGACAGATCAGAGACTTATCCTTCAAATTCGAAAGCCATAATCTTATTCTGCAAAAAGGGTCTACCATCCCTGTATGATTTAAAAAATAATGATAATATGGTAATGTATTTTTTATTTTATAATTTTAATATTTTTATTATAAATATTTATTATGATTATAACTATGATGAATGAAAGTTAATGTTATGTTTACCGAATTCTATGTTATTTAGATCCATAATCTCCACATTCCTTATCTAGCTGGCTACAAACAAACCCCCTAAACATTTTCAGCCTCATTTGTTATTTAAAACACTTTTATATTTTTGGGTTTCTACGATCATAATTCCACTTATGGTATTAAGGCGTAGGTTTGATTTCAAACACTATGCAATTCTTGGAGACTGCTCACCAGGAATCAGCTGTAACAGTCATGGCGAAAAGAAATGATTTATTTATAGTAGCCACATAAAATCATGCATGTTTCTGCAAATGTGTCAGGCAGAGTAAGAGGCTGCGCCTTGATAAAATGGGATACAAAGAATAAAGTAAAACCATGACGATGCACCTGGAAAGTGCAAATAGTTGGGAACTTCATCCCACTCACAGAGACTGACTAACCATGGAAAAGTTTTGGTAGACATAATAGAAGATTTAACCTGCAGAATATTCCAAGACTTCGACAAATATTTGCAGTAGTCATGGCTCCCGAACTGAAATTTTGAATTTGCAATCCCGTTATCCAAATTTTATGCTATAAACTAGGGATATGCCTTGCCTTCGGGAGTCATGACTGTAACATGAATATACAGTGTCTCTCCAGTTTAGGCAGGTCATTAACTGTGACAAAACCAGTCCAAACGATGTAACCAAAAGAAGAAGCCAAAAGACCTTAAATCAATACATGTTTAATTACTTTAAGATGTTTTTTATATAGATAAAGGATATTGCAACTTAAAGACAGGTGAAAGGATCTTTTAGATCCATAATAAAGTATTGGGTTCATCTTTCGCAACTATTTTATTTTTTTTATAATTAATGAACTATGGGTTTCTGAAATAGACGAATGCATAAAATTTGACCAATCCGTCCACTGGGTGCATCAAAGCTATTTCCACTTTTCCAGGGCTAAAATTAGTAGAAAAAAAACATTCTCCGATAACTTCACCACCTTCCTTCCACTTCCCCCCTTTAAATTCAATACTCCACTTCCTCAGCAATCTGTTCATCTGTCTTCTTTCTCTTATATATATCTCTTTAAGTTCTTTTAAAACTCCCCATTCTATGCCACTATTATTCTTCAAAAGCAGCTTCATATCATACTGATTCCAATGTCAAAATCCATAGCTCTGGGTGACTTGGGATATGGCTGGATTGCAACTTCTTTAAGAGCCTAGCTCGCAAGAGCCTTGCCTGGATGATCATTAACCAACCATCATATCTTCAGGGCAATCAATTTTTTTACTCCAGCTCACTGCCACAGTGAAAAAAAAACAAACAAACAAACAAGCAAACAAACGAAGATCCATGTTTAGAATTACAAGTTGTACAATCTGTTTTCATCTGTTAAACTTTGAGCAAAAGAAATCGAAGTTGCAGGGTCCAATTAATTAAAAAAAAAAAAAAGAAAAGAAAAAGTTTTCATGTCCGTGGCCCATATCTCCTTCCCCCAAATTGTTACAACTTGGGTTAATCGTCTTCCTCAACCTCCCTCTCTTACTCTTATTTCTCCTCTTCCTTTTTTATATTTAATCAGAGATCCTGGGCCATATCATTTCGAGAAAATAGCCACCTTAAGAATATGGTCAAAGATTCATTCCCCTTTGCTCGTAAAAATCCAGCACATGTTATGAACCCGAGTCCCCAATATCATATATATATATATATATATAATTATTTGAAAAAAAAAATCCCCAATCATTAATCAAAATAAAGAAAATACTAAAAAATATGGGTCAACCCAACCACCCACCCTTTTCTCTCTCTAAGAAAAAAATTGTATACATTCGATTCCATTGTGCTGCAAATTGCTCGAAAACTGGACATCCCCTCCAAACATGGATCAACCCAACCAATAAAGGAACCAAAAAAAAAAAGGGTCATATTTTTTTTTTTCTTTTTCACCCAAATTTCTTGTTAAATTGTAGCGTATGATTCTTACAAAACATCGAAGATTTTCTGAATAGGTTGCCTGTAGGCTGCTATTTCGGTTTCAGGTGCCTACTATTAGTGGTTGGTCCTCTTCAAGCTGTTAATAACGGGCACAGACTGAACAGTATTGGACTCAGAGACCCATCTGCTCAAAATTCGTCCTCTTCCACATGCAAAAAAACAGATTTGGTATTATCGTTTTAATATTTCGAAACCCATGTAATCCAAGTGCCAATATCTCCACCATAACTTAAAATCTTCCACCAGATCCAGTATTTTCATCAATTCCAAATGATTGAAAAACTCGGCACATAACATAATTGAAAAAATTGTTGCCATTTGGAAAGCTGAAGAAGAAGAAGAAGAAGAAGGAAAAAAAAAAAAAAACTGTGAAAGAGAGACAAAGAAAAAGCGACAATACTTACGAAAACTCAAATAATCAAAGCACCCATCTACCTCTACTATGAAAGCTTTACCCAAAACTGCCATTCCAGGAACATGGTGCCTAAATTCGAGCAAATCGCATTTTATAAGATGAATATACCGTCATCAATTCCAAGTTTCCAACCGAACCAAACTGTTATTAAAAGTGTCATAAAAACCCCATCAGTTCATAAAATTAGAAACCCAAAATCTCTTGTGCATCATAATATCCGAAATTCAAAAATTAAAAAGAAAAAAAAAGGTTAAGCCTTGAAAAATTCGAATATGTTGGTCTTGTAACTCTGATATACGCAGAAGTTTTTTACATGATACCAAAAATAAAAAAGCTGGGGGACTGTAAAAGTACAAAATAACCCATTTATCCAAAACTAATTGTGACAGAAATTACTTAAGTAAATAGCTCCCTCCTAATTTCCTATGGACCGCCAAATTCAAAATTTTGCAGACTTTACATCAAAAACCAATTTCCAGGGCTTGCAGGAATTACAAATTTGACAATAACATATTTTTATATATATAGTAATTAAAAATCAAATCCAAAAACCCAATAGAAATCTGTCACTATTAACAAAAACATAGTGCAAATTACCGTAAAGTTCCAACTTTCTTGGAATCAATCTTGGAAAATCCCCTCTACTCTGAAAATCATACAAAAAAAAAGTTTCAACATAACACCAATACAAACTTAACAGGAAAATCTGAAGCCCCAAAGGAAAGGAAAAATGATAAAAAAAATGTGTTAGCCATAACCAGACTGGACTGTGAGTCAAGGAATCGAAGGAGGAAGAAAATCGAACCCAACCCACATTGCGCAAAGTCGCAATGGCGCAAGTTAAGCTATCCATCACCCCGCATTGTACCCACGTAATTCATACTTAAGCAAATATTACGGTTCTCTCTCTCTCTCTCTCTTTGGTTTCACAAGATAGATACCGACGACCCCGCTTTCCTTTCTCTCTCTCATTCAACTTTCTCCAAAAAAAAAAAAATTGCAGTAAAAAGAAACTGTCTTCAATATTAGATGAACTTTGGGTTTTCTTTTTTTTGAAATAGTGGTTTGGGAATTTTAATTCAATATTATATTATTGTCTCTTTCTTTCTCTATACTCTGAAGTTGTTAGAGAGAGAAAGCTTAATCGAAACAGATCTCTATTCCATCCAACTCGACCCACCCAACACTTGTCTTCTTCTTCCTCCAATTCCTCATCGATTTCTCGTTCAATTTCTCTTCTGTTTTCGATTCCTCTGTCTGTTTTCAGAGAAGGAAAACAAAGAGAAAGGAAAGGAAAGGTGTTCGTCTAATTGTTTTCTTTATTGGTGGAAGATTGAGTTTGCAATTAGGGTTTATGGGTATTTTGGGAATTAAGTTTTTCGTGTGAAAGTCGAGATTGGTTTAAGCTTCCCGAATTGGAGAACGAAGAACTGAAAGTTCTTTTTTTTTTTTTAAATGTCGATGAGAAGGGATTGATTGATCGA
Organism: Adansonia grandidieri; assembly: GCA_038382065.1. Taxonomy (NCBI): domain Eukaryota; kingdom Viridiplantae; phylum Streptophyta; class Magnoliopsida; order Malvales; family Malvaceae; genus Adansonia; species Adansonia grandidieri. The sequence goes on from JBBYHK010000013.1 coordinate 253,461, forward strand.
TTAGAGAAAATATGATAATCAAGCGCAACCTCAAATCCCAAATGCCGAGTCTAAAACGATGCAAACTCGGTGACTCCGTTGGTGAAGATGAAGATACCTCGGGTACAACTCGCAAGAAGCAAAAAATCAACTGCTATTATCCTCTGACTCTCCTCGGAGATGTCGCCGCAGGCATAATTCCGGTCAGCTTCCATCGTATTATAGCCTCTCGAGAGGCTGAGAAGGACTTCGCGGCTTCATGGTACACCCAAGTCTCGTACTCTCCTCATGAAGTGGAGTCTAAATCCAAGGTCTCAGATTCGTCCAAGGCCAAAAACCGAACGGTGGAGATTGCTCGGCCACCGCTGGTGAGAACATCGAGAGGGCGAGTTCAGGTACTTCCTTCAAGGTTTAATGACTCTGTTATTGAGAATTGGAAGAAAGAAAGTAAAACTAGCTTGCGTGGTAACATTATCGACGACGACGATGATGATTTTGAATGTAAAAAGGATAAATTCAGTTTTAAAACACTTAAAAATTGTAAGCAAAGCGTGAAAAATCGGCTAAATAAAAAGAACAATGGTTATAAAGGGAGAAAACATACTACATTGTGTGAGGAAGATCAAAGAGAAGCAGGGTCTGGTAGGACCATTGATATTAGGAAGTATTCAAGCTTCCGGAGTTCCTTAACTTCAGTACACGAGCAATTAGTTGAGGAGGATGGGAAGTACGAGAATGGGGTAGACATTGTTGATTTGACAGCCGAGGAGCAAGTTTCAAGGGAGAATGGTGAGAGGAAAGATGGGTTGTATGGGCCAGAGGACTTTTATTCGGGGGACATAGTGTGGGCAAGGTCAGGGAAGAGGGAACCTTGTTGGCCAGCCATTGTTATTGATCCAATGACGCAAGCTCCTGAGCTGGTTTTGAGGTCTTGTATACCTGAGGCAGCTTGCGTGATGTTCTTCGGACATCCTGGGAATGAGAATCAAAGGGTACGGATTACTTATCACAAAGCTTGTTTATGCTTGTGAACTTGTTTACTTGTGAGTTGGTCATTAATTACGTCACTTTAAATGATTTCGGACAGGATTATGCGTGGGTCAGGCGGGGGATGATTTTCCCATTCGTAGACTTTCTGGACAGGTGTGTAGTTTGTGTTGTTCTTGCGGGCAATTGAATTTTCATTCCGTGACTGCTATGTGCTTAGGCAGAGTCTGCTTAATGTAGGTTCCACGAGCAGCCTGAATTGGCCAGGTGCAAGCCTAGTGATTTCCAGCTGGCAATGGAAGAAGCTCTTCTCGCAGAACAGGGGTTTACTGAGAAGTTGATACAGGATATAAACATTGCAGCTGGGAACCCAGCTTATGACGAATCTGTTCTTAGATGGGTTCAGGAGGCTTCTGGGTCAAACCAGGATCAGGATTATCACCTGGCTAACCAGGCAAGTTGCTATAAAAAGTTCCATTTCGTTCGCTAGTGAACTTTTTTTTTTTTTTTTTTGGGAAACAAATTTAATGAAATTTCAAAAGCCTTATCTTACCTCTAATTTTGGAATTCCATCCACCAGCAGGGAAGAAGGCCAATATTTTGGGGCTTGGGAAATCTGTCTGTATTTTATCTTTAGTGTAACCTGAATTCTCTCTCTCTCTCTCTCCTCCACCTCTGCACCGAGGTTTAGAACAATTTGAGCTTTGGATAATTTATTGTTTGACCTGGATTGCTAAAAGAATTATTTTCCATATCCTTTTTATATATTTTTCTAAAACAATTGGAGCGTACAGGGTAATGTGCACAATTTAAGTTGTTCCTTCTAGTCTTCAGAGTTCGGAGTTTATTGAATGTAATTATATTTGCAGGGCTTTTTTGGGAAATGCAAGGATGCGAGACCCTGCGAAGGCTGTGGCATCATCCACCCATTTAAAATGGGAAAGAAAATGAAAGCATCGACTCCTGGAGGCCAATACCTGTGTAAAACATGTGCTAGGGTTTGTGGAGAGGCCTTTTTTGCATCTTAAATTATGTTTTCACTGTTTAATTTCTTTTTCACTGTCCATAACCACATGTTTTTTCTTTTAATTGCAGTTAACTAAATCAAAACATTACTGTGGCATTTGCAAGAAGATTTGGAATCATTCAGACAGTGGAAGTTGGGTAAGGCAACCTAGAAACTTGAGTTTTGATTTGTTTTCTTGCTGCTATCGAGCTGCCTTTTTTTTTTTTTTTCCCTTTTTTTTACTAATTTATTGCTTATCTACTTCGAGTTAGGTGCGGTGTGATGGTTGTAAAGTTTGGGTGCATGCAGAGTGCGACAAAATTTCCAGCCAGCACTTTAAGGTCCATACGTAATACCGTTGATCTTAATTCATTATTTTGTTCGACCTAATGAAGCCAATGAATGAAATTTTGGATTTCCCTGATCAAGTCATATTTGCTTCTCCAGGGTCTGGGGGCCATTGAATATTATTGTCCCACTTGCAAAGCAAAGTTTAACTTTGAATTATCCAATTCAGAGAAGCGGCAGCCAAAAGCTAAGTAGGTCTATTCTATTTCAGATAGATATTTGTCTCTGTGCGAGTGTTTATATTAGTAATAGGGCAGTATTACTGCTATAATGACTTAGCTCGTTTTATAAAGTATACGGTTATATGTATCAGAAAATTATTCAATGCATTCTTGACTGATGCTTTGTTCTACACCTCTGTGTGCCTAATGCTTGTAAAAACTTTTATGCAGATCAAAAAATAACAACGGTCAATTAGTTCTGCCTAATAAGGTTACTGTTGTCTGCTGTGGTGTTAAAGGCATATATTACCCAAGCCTCCACTTGTAAGGAAATTTTTTTTATTAGTGGATAAATTTCTTTTTCTTTTTCCACTCTGGAGTGATAACTTTTTTAACGTCTTCAGTGTGCATGGACTTCTTTGTCTGTTTTTTGAATTGTTCAATACCAAATATGTTGGTAGAAATTTATTTTCTAAGTACATAATACCATTGCAGCTTACTATGATTCCATTCAAGCAAATTTAAGGATGCTACTTCATTTAAATTTTACATTTTCTGAAAAAGTAACCTTGCAGTCCTCTTAACTGAGATTTATATTTAACCCAGGACGAAATATGGTTAATTTTATTAGCATACAAAGTGCCCCCTAGGTGAATTTTATTTGAGCGCCTAACCTGTTCCACCTGGGAAAAAGAACTTGGCTTTCTGATTTTGACTAGGAGTCTTTATTCATAATGATATCTTCTATTTCAGAGTTGTCTGCAAGTGTGGGTCCTGTGGGTCTGAGAAGCAAGCTCTTAGTGAGTGGGAAAGACACACTGGTTCCAGAGAAAGAAATTGGAGGATTAGCGTGAAGGTGAAAGGTTCCTTGCTATCATTAGAACAATGGGTTTGTACAACTTTTGGACCTTTCTTTTTCCTTTCATTCTATGTTTCTTATCTGTCCTCATACTTCGTCCCTTCGAATGTAAAAGATAGAATTCTGTTAAAAAAATTGGATTCCACATAAGATCAATAACTAATATCATGTAGAAGGTGGCATTCTGTTGTATATTCCTATTTCTTGTCTTCCTTTTCGCTAAATTTTTGGTGGACTTTATTTGGCCCCAAGTTCTGAAACCTTTATATCATACTTTTTCTTTTACCTCTTTATATTGATCAAGGCATCTACTTCTTTGAAAGATGGGTCATTACTTTCCTTTTATTACCCTTTTCGGCTTTGTCATACATCCTTCTGCAGATTTATGTATTGATAGGTTCATGTCTATTGTCTAACCTTGCAGATGCTTCAGTTAGCAGAGTACCATGCAAATGCTACTGCCTCTACTAAACCTCCTAAACGACCATCAATACGAGAGAGGAAGCAGAAGTTGCTTGCCTTTTTGCAGGGTATTCTTCTTGGCATTGAATTAGCAATTTCATGATTGTGCTTATTTTTTTCATTTTGGCTGTTGAGTTATGCTAATTATTACATTTTTTGTGACAGAAAAATATGAACCAGTTCATGCTAAGTGGACAACTGAACGGTGTGCTGTATGCAGATGGGTTGAAGATTGGGACTACAACAAAATTATTATCTGCAACAGGTAATTTAAGTACTGTTCTTCGTTTTATATAATACTAGCTTAATTGTTTTTAAGGATCTGTCATTCAGTTGTATAGAGGCATTGGGTTCAGGTTCCTTAGAACTGGTTTTTAGTGATAAAATTGACAGCTAAAAGCAGTCTCCTGCTGTTAAAATAACATTGATATTGAGGTAATTAAATGTCAAAAGTGTAATACTGATCTTTTTCGTGCTTTTACATCTCTTTGGCATGACTGTTCAGCTTCATTTTTACGGCAGTGAATGGCATTTGAATTGCAACTATCCAGTTTTTATCATTATTCAAGAGTTATAATCTCATACTTGCTGCACAAAATAAGATCCCTTTGTTGGTGTTTACTGCAGAGCAAATCATATTCATATTTCCTATGATGTTGATTTTTTTTTTTTTTTTTAAATCAGATGTCAAATTGCTGTGCATCAAGAATGTTATGGAGCAAGAAATGTTCGGGATTTCACTTCTTGGGTTTGTAAAGCTTGTGAAACACCTGAAGTTACACGAGAATGTTGCCTTTGTCCGGTCAAAGGTATAATCTATAGATCATCTCCATTTATTATCTTTGGTTCAAGCAGGTTTTACGGAATGTCTCCCTTGTTCATTTTTTGTGAAGAGCGAGGTTGAGTGGATAATTGTCTCTTTTCTTCCACTCACTTAGAGATGCATTTCCAACTTATTTTTGAAGCTTCTTAGGCCTTAGGTCTTACCATAGGTGGTTTAATTGTATTCTTGGAGTTGGCTTCCACATATTTTTTATTCAATTCAGTATTTGTTGATTATTATTACCTTATGTGGTTTTCCCCCATTTTAGGAGGTGCTTTGAAGCCAACTGATGTTGAAACATTGTGGGTTCATGTTACTTGTGCTTGGTTTCAACCTGAAGTATCTTTTGCAAGTGATGAAAAGATGGAGCCTGCTCTTGGAATCTTGAGCATTCCATCAGATTCCTTTGTGAAGGTAGAGTTGCTCTTCTAGTCATCAGTTCATTGTGGCCCTTGTTCTTCACTCCTTGTAGCATGAAAACTTTATGATTTATCATATCCTTTACTAAGATATTAAATATCATTTGATTCTTGGGTTCATTTTTTTGACCATGATCTAAAGCCGGTCTCTGCTTATCATTTCACGTTTCATATTGTGGCAGTGGCTGCTGCATCATGAGAAACTCAAGAATTTTTTGTCATGTGGAAATCTTAGTTGATATTCTTTAAATAGTAATAAGCTACACCAGTTCTTTATATAAATTTTGTTGTTAGAATAAACAATGCTTTTGAAAACACATACTACGCATGCTTAAGAAGCGGTTCCCTTTTTGAAAATATAATATTTTTTGGGCATAAATTGCCTGAATGTTAATATTGTGATTAATTTTATTGTGGTTCAGTTTTATCCTTGTTTTTTGGGAGTGAATATGGCTTTATCAGCAGGTTGCTATTCATTAAAAAAAAAAGCTTACAAATGTGACTTCTTTACATGAACTACAGATTTGTGTTATTTGCAAGCAAATTCATGGTTCTTGCACGCGATGCTGTAAGTGTTCAACGTATTACCATGCCATGTGTGCATCACGAGCTGGTTACTGCATGGAGGTAAGTTACTTTTAGCTGATCTTTCTACCTAGTACTTGCGTTGTCATTTTCTATAGTCAACATAATTTACTCCCTGTTTGGCATCTACCTTGAATTTCCTCTGATTATCATGATATCATTCAATTGGATGGATCATGAATAAACCGTAACTTTGAAAATTTAAAGATTTGACACCTAATCAACCAAGTAACACTCCTAAATGAGAGTGGTGAATGCCTCAGTTTTGAAAGTGTAGTTGAGCCTAGGACAAGTAATATGTGATGTACCTCTTCTGCAGGAGTTGTTTAGCTTATCTGTACTTTTATGGGGTACACCCCTATGTATTAAAGAGGCATACTCCTGGTCGAGAGTATTTTATGATTGATGAATCTTCGGTAGAAGTAGCCTATTTCATTTGTCCAGAGGAGAAAAATTGAAGATACATTGGGGCATCAAGATTCCTTCAGTTATTATTGTGGTTCTGAATTTGATAAATGTGAATCGTCTGAACTGACCCATTTTTATGTCTGAGTAGCATCTCATCCACATTCGTGCCAAAAAAGAAAAGTCATCTCATCTTTAGAAACCAAGATTAATTCCTTTTTGGTGCAATCTATAAATTGTAGCAAGTCTGTACAGGATCTAGGTGGTTTTAGATCGAACCTTAAACTTCATTTTATCTCACTGCTCTTAGGAACTTCCTCTTTCCAAAAACTTTGCTAGTTCACATTAGAATTTAGAATTTTATTGCATAAAACAAAAAACTAAAAAACCTAAAGAGAGAGAATTGGAATCCTCAGAAATATTATGTGATTTTCATAGATAGGTAAGTCAAAATGCTGCTTAGTATATTAAGGTTGACCGCTTTCCATGTGGATTTACTTTGTATTTAACTTGTCGAGATCTTTGAGTTGATCCCTTGTTACCACTTCATTGCTTCATCTGTTCTGTTTAAATTGCAGTTGCATTGCTTTGAGAAAAACGGCAGACAAATAACAAAAATGGTGTCATATTGTGCTTATCACCGGTACGCTTTAAGTATATCTGCTGAGTTTCTCTTTTTGGGCAATTTCATATGTGCTAATCTTTGGCTTTTATTTTTGTCCTCATTTCAATTTTGTGCAGTGCTCCAAATCCAGACACTGTTTTAATCATACAGACCCCTCTGGGGGTCTTCTCTGCGAAGAGCCTTCTTCATAATAAGAAAAGTGGGTCAAGGCTAATTTCATCAAAAAGAGCGAAGATTGAAGAGCTTCCAACCATAGAAACTGCTGATATTGAGCCATTTTCTGCTGCTAGGTGTCGGGTCTTCAAAAGATCAAACAATAATAGAACGGTAAACTTACTTGAAAGTTTGAAATGTTCATACATGTTTTCTTGGGGGTATCAGTTTGCCTAAATTCCTTCCTGGTATATTCTTTGGCTACGTAGTTGTCTATGTTTTTGCCAGATTTTTTCCCCTCTTTTTCCATGCCCCAGTGGGATAAGCTGGAAGTCTGTTGGTTTATGATTTAAAAACTTAAGCTGCCTTTTGTTTCTAATGTAAAAGGAGAAAGAGAAGAAGTAACGAAAAAGAGAAGAATCAGATTTTGCTTCCTTTCCAAGTCGATATTTTTCCTTAATGTTGCGTTATTTATTTGTTTCTGAATCACATTATTGCAACATGTTCAAGCTGCTCCCTCCATTGTAATCTCAGTTATATTTTCTATTTACCTAGAGGACTGAAGAGGAAGCTATTGCCCACCGATTAATGAGACCTTGCCATCATCCTTTAAGCACTATACAGAGTTTGAATGCTTTCAGAGTAAATTTTTCTCCTTCCTACAATCTAAGGCTTTGTTTACAGTTTTTATCCTTTGAATTTGAATTCGAATATAAATAAATCCTTTGTTAATATCCGTGATTGGTTTCGTTTCATTTAACAGGTAGTAGAGGAGCCTAAAGGTTTTTCATCTTTCAGGGATCGACTCTACCACTTACAGGCAAATCTCCATCCTTTTTCCTTTTGAGAACTTATATTCTGATAAGTTTGCTAAAAAATGCGTGCATAATGCATGCAGAGAACTGAAAATGATCGAGTTTGCTTTGGTAGATCGGGAATACATGGGTGGGGCCTCTTTGCCCGTAGAAACATTCAAGAAGGAGAAATGGTATTTATGAAAAGCCTTTTCTGCTTAATCTATTTTTTTATTCCTCGGGGTTTGTTAAGTTATTTTTTGGGGTTTTCCCCTTACAAATTGATTATACGAAGAATCAAAGATCTGTAGACAAGAGGCCTGTCTATAATGTGCTTACAAAATCCATTTTGCACTCTACAGAATACGTGCAAACTTTGTATTTCTGAACGCTTAGAATATTACCATTTTCTGGTTGGCTGACGACTGAAATAAACTTTTACATGGAGTAAGAAGCTTTTATTCGTCTTCAGGTTCTTGAATACCGTGGGGAACAAGTGAGGAGAAGTATCGCTGATCTAAGAGAAGCACGCTACAGAGTAGAAGGAAAAGACTGCTATGTAAGATGATTTTCCTTTACTCGTACTAATTCAGAAATGTTTCTACTACTATTCTTTTCTTTTTCTTTTTTTTTTGGTAAAAGGGTTTAGGATGGTCAGAAATATTCGAGTCAATGTTTTGGCAACTCTGGTGCTGAATGTTATCTGGGGTATTTTGAAGCATTTGGAAGTGTCACTTCCTTCAGTCCTCTCTCTCTCTCTCTCTCTCTCTCCTAATTGGCAGCTGTATTTGATAAGACAAGCTCACAAATCAACAACATATACTCTTCGTTCAGCCAAAAATCTTTGATTTGTTCTTTTCTCATTTTCTACACCTATGATATATTCTTGAGACTGAACTGTGGGAACGACATATGTTTCAGCTGTTCAAGATCAGTGAAGAAGTAGTGGTGGATGCCACTGACAAAGGGAACATAGCGCGCTTAATCAATCATTCGGTAAGTGAGCATTTGGTGATGCTCTAATTGCCTTTTTGGTTTTTACTTAACCAAGCTAGACTTTTCTTATGGTTGATCTTTTGGCATTTATATACGTATATATCATGTTCATAATCCATCACTCTTGCAGTGCATGCCCAACTGCTATGCAAGGATCATGAGTGTGGGTGATGATGAAAGTCGGATTGTTCTTATTGCCAAGACCAATGTGTCTGCCGGAGATGAGCTAACGTATCTCTCTCTCTCTCTCGCATTTGTCTAGTGATAGTTGGGTTAAATTTCTGAATGCTTTGTTTACGTACATTGGCAGGTATGATTACTTGTTTGATCCTGATGAACCAGATGAATTCAAAGTTCCCTGCCTATGTAAGGCCCCAAACTGTCGAAAATTCATGAATTAGGAGCAGTCCACACAGCATTGCAGCCATTGTTTCTCCGCAAGGAAAGACCACTAACCCCAATTCCCCGGTGCAAGGGGATTCAATCTCACAGTCATTATACACCCAAATTTATAATTTTTGCCCCACAAAAGAAAATGTATCTCTCTCTCTCTCTCTCTCTCTCTCTCTCTCTCTCTCTCTCTCTCTCTTTTTCTAACGAATTTGATGCTTAATAAAACTATAGATTTCCCAGCTGTTATTAAAGCATTTGTATATATCTGTTAAAACGCTTACTTTCATTATTTAGTTGAATGCTAACCCCCGCCCCTTTTTTTTTGGTTTTATATGATGTTTTTCTTTAATAATAAAGATTATGACAGGAAAGATGGCAGTTATTAACAAGTGGTAATTATTGCTATTTTTTGACTATTTTACTACTTGGATTTTAGTAGGAATTTTAATTTTACTATTTTTTTTTTTGGAGGGGGGCTGATTTATAGGTTTTTTTTTAAAAAAAAAAGGATAATCGTTAAATGCAAATTGTAAGAGTATAAAATTATGCATGTGATTAAAAATTGAAACTAATGTCTAATGTTGGACTAATTGTTTTATGCAAAACATTTTTGCAATCAATGAAAGTCTATAATAATCCAAATTAATCTTAATATATATTAATAAAAAATGTTAACACGGCATTAATTAAAGTTCTAAAATTGGTTAAAAAAACGTAAAAGCAAACACTAAAACCGAAATAAAAATACTTGTTCAACATCCTCCCTTCCCATGCTTCAAATTCTGGCCTCTACTTTGAGGTAAGTCACTCTCTGCTTTTGGAAATACTTGGATTACCAAAATCAACCTTAGTGTAAAGATATAAGATATATATATATATATATATATATATATATATTGAAAAAGAAGATACGGAGCAAAAAGAAATAATGAAAACAAGTAAAATTCATTTATACAATTAATGTTTATTTTATAATTAAAAGGATACATCAATGCAAGCCCAACTAGTCACTGCGCAGCTTCTTAGGCAGCTGATTAAATTTGTGCACTTTCTCTGGCACCACAACAACAATTGGGCATGGTTCATGCTTCTTTCCTTTTTGATAAATTGGGAAACAGAAAAAAAATAAAAATTGCTTAAAATGAAACTCAAGTGTACAAATTAAATCTAACATTCTTTTAGCCACTGGGTCAACAAAGTTGTTGGCATAAGTCATGATTCTTTCATCCATCATCGCATGTTTACTCCCTTTCCCACTTAAGAGACTAAGGTATTTTCACTAAAATATTAGTTATTACGTAAAAGCAGGTGTAGTACAAACAGGTAGGAATAAGAGGCCAAACAAGGCCTTTCATTATGTCAAAATTAATAATCTCATCTCATTCCTAAACATTTTTTTCAGTTCCAAAATGTTGCCTTTTAATCCGCTTAGAAGAAGACTCAATGGATTCAAAGAGATTCAGTTAATTTGTACTTCAGAATTTTCTCAAAACTAGATAGCAATCCACCGCCAATAGATATATTTCCTTGAGCCATGCCCAAAAACAAATAAAGAAAATATTACTTGATCGAGTAAATAGGCTAACGGCATGCCTTACAAGTAACCTCAACTTGTTATTTGTAAACGTGGAGTCCATAGCATCAATCAATCGGCCTGCTGATTAAGTATGAAAAAAAAAAAAAAAAAAAAAAGAGAGAGAATTGATAAAAATCCTCTGTTAAATTACTAAACTAAACACTAAACAGTATCCACCCAAAAAAATAATAATAATAAGACCTAAGTATGCAACAATAGAGACACAAAAAGCAGCAGCTGCATAACAATATTGAGTCTTGAAATCAAGTATAGTTTTCATTCCAAACAATATGCTTTTGTTTAGTGAGATCCATATGCTAACAAAACTACTATATTCCTTTGTCAACCGAATTTTATACTATATAATATCATCAAGACACGAGTCATATACACGCACACATGGCTCACTTGCATTGCACATCCCCTCCAGAACCATAGATCTTAGCCCAAAGATGACGCTACCTCATAAATATGATTAATTATCAATAGCAGAGCACTTCATTCATCCGAATCACCAACAAACAAAAACAATCATGGGCAATTCGTAAAGACAACTAAAGCAGGGACAATTCAGAGAGCAACTTCAAGTGTTTGATGCATCCTAACAGAATGTAGTTAAAGAAGATTATGATGATGCTGATGATAAATCAAGATGGAACGATGCCTATCCAGGAAACCAAATGCCATATCTCATTTTCTTTCCTTAATAAATATGGGCAACAAAAAGAGACAAAAAAACAAAAGCAAAAATAAATTAACAAAAAGCGCATTAAAAAAAAAAACAAGGATAAAAAAATTGTCTCAATGTGTATTTTCAGGAGAATGATGTATCCGACTTAAAATTACCGACTCAGGCTCATTTGACCCAGGAATCAAAGCCCCAGATACCTTAGGAGAAGAACCATCTGACAAAAGTAAAGAACCACTATTTGCATCACCATACGTCTGTCTTTCCTTGGAACTATAGACAAAATTATCACCTTCGGTTTTGTTTATTTCCTTTGAATTTTCACCATCAGTGGGCAAAAGAACAGCCACTGATGATGCCTTATCAAGCGACTGGAAAGAATCTCCAACTACATACCCCAAAATCACATGTTCAGACTGAATCTCTTCCGTCTCATTGCCATTCAAAACTGCTTTAGACACCTCTAGGCTCCTTTGACCAAAATCAGTATTGGGCAGTTCTGATTTCTCTGGAGAGAGCGTATCTATATGATCTGGCAACTCCCCGCTTTGAACTGAAACTAGTTGATCTTGTTGCTCCATATTCTCCTGAGAAGCAGCAGTTGTAACAGCTTCTACTTTCTGCTGATTTGATTTGGGCATTGCTGAATCCAGCATTTCTGCATCAGAAGTCAAAGCTGGCTCCTTTGATTCTTCTACAACATTATCAGAACTTTGCTCCTTCCCTTTCTCCTGATCGGACGCTGAAATAAATGCTAACATTCCACCATTGACATTTGGCATAGCACCCATTTGCAGCCTCAACTTCTTGTACAGGTCCATGGATTTCTGCAAGTCAGAAAACAAAAGGTGAAACACCACCATAAGTTTAGAGAAGAAATTTAATATGTTTGATCTGGGAGGGAAGAAAAAAAGTGCTAACATCCTAGACTAACGCTGAATAATATCATCGCTCAAACTATAAGAATATTAGAAATTAGAAAGAGTCTGCAGTAAAAAATAAGGAATAAGGCTGGGAAAGGGAGCAGTCCCTGGGTCAAATTTTTACTAAATGCTACATAACATGTCATAATCTTATTCCTCTCGTAATTTTTATAACCATGATCACCAGCTTTCAGATGAACCAGCACCGTTGCTGCCACCCCTTTTCCAAAAAGGGAAAAAAATGCAAAACAATGGAAATAAAGCACAGATA
>JBBYHK010000013.1:266013-276951 GCA_038382065.1 Adansonia grandidieri
CTCTCTCCCTGAAAATTGCCAACACAAGAACCTATTATGAAAGAATAATGGAAGAATAAAAGGAAAAAAACGTAAAGAGTTGTACTCCACATCAGTTTTCAAAAAGGAGCAGAGAACCATATAAGATCTTCTATTTGTCCCCTCCCCCAAAAAGGAAAAGCAAACCAAGTTTCAAAATAACCAAAAAAAACAAACATTTAAGCTTTTTGCAGTTCCTACAAAATAAATAACAGAAAAAGGAAGATCTTAGATACATGCATGCGTGCATGTGTGTGTGTGTGTGCCCAAAAGAATACTAGAGATATACAGACATGTGACTAGGTTCCTCTACCCTATAACTACCTGAAAAACAGAAGCATTAGCAGCAGGAATCAGTGAAGGGCTAAGCACGGCAATGGAAGCTTTTTGCACTGCTCGTCCACCATTCTGACAAAATTCAAGAAAAAAAAACATTGTAAGTCAAAAGATCAGCAAAAATTAGATATTGATAGAGACAGTTATGTGGAAGAAACTTCTGTACCTTTAAATTCACAAGCATGGTTACATCTTTAACCAAAATTTTACTATGCTCCAAGTTCACTAAGCTCACACATTGATCATACAACTCGGAACCAGCAAGTTCTGCTGAAATGTCAAGCTTAGAAAGATAAACCTGGCAACAATGAGCACCAGCATCATCACTTGACATTTTGGAAAAATCAGGTGCCATACGCGGAATCTCAGGTGAAAAGCTAGAAGATCGTTTTAGAGGTGACACTTCATTAGATCCTATTTCAAGGCTTTTCACCTGAACATCACTATGACTATTTTCATATTGTGACATTTGATTTTCCTGTCCATCACACACGTCATCAAGGGGGGCCTGCAGGTGATGTTCCTCTTTCTGAGATGTAGAGGACAAGTCAATATCCCCATTTTGTCCTTTCCACACATCTGTACTGGTATCCCATCCCTGGCTGCTCACTGGATGCCTATTCTGCTTCCATTCCGGACCCCCAAACATGTGCATTTCATCCCTGAAAAAAACATTATTGCCAACCCAACTATGCAAATGGGCTAGACCAGAGCCCTCCATCATATTTGGCCAGCCAATTGGGCGCAAATGGTTAGAAAACCTTTCACCATCTGGGATATGATATGGAATCCTAGAGTGATTAATTTCCATTGAGGGTCTAACACCAAACATAGATGGAGAGGAAAACTGTGGCATCATAGCTTGAAAACCACCATGGCATGGCCTGGGTTGGAATGGCATGAAGCCATTCGGAACAGGTGATTGCCAGTTTGGGGCACCCCGCCAAGCATTTCCTTGCCCTCTTCCAACATTCATATCGACACTCCTCTTGCAATGGCCAGTAAGATTATTTATATTATCTTCTTCCAGAGAAACCATGAAAGAAGGGCTGTCAATTCCAGCTCTGAAACCTGGTGGCTGCAGAATCAAAGATGAGTTGCTCTGGCCAGCTCTACTATAAAAGGAAGAATCTGCTGGAGATGATTCATCCAAAAGAGGCTTCTCAAAAGGTAAGTCTCGACTTAGCCTATCCTTGCCACCAATGGAGGCACTGTTCCTCCATCCTGTCTTCTCTATGTCAAGGCTCCGCCTAACACCACTTCTATTCATACATCTATGCTCAACGCTTGAAAGAGAAGATCTTTCCATCATACTCATGGGGGAAACTTTTGAACTTGAGGTCCTCTCAATTGGCAACTCCCCAGAATGGCCCTCATCCACTCTACTTGATTTCTCCATGGATCTGTATTTTGCACCGCTCTCAGAGGCTCCAGAAAAGCTAGTTACCTCTCTTGATGAAGCTGCTTTGGACCTCTGCTCTGTCATTGAGTCTCTATTCTTCGAATCTTCCTGCTTCAAATATCTGTAAAAGAAAATTACTATGCATTATACTTTAAATAAAGTACCCAGGAGAGTGGCACAAGCCCACAGCCACAAGCACCAATAATAAGTAGAATTGCACCCATAATGAGAAAATATGATCAGTTCAAATTGTCAACCAATAAATCTGAAATCTGATAGAAACAAACAGCTCAATAGCATGCCATTGTTTTTTCAATTGACCATTTAATCACAAAATAATAAATTAACAGCACCGGAGGGGATGTCATAAAGAAGCAAAGTACCTATACTCATCAGCAACACCATGGGAACTTGAGCAGGGAGAAGTCTTCCTTTTGCCGCTGCCCACATTTGCATCAAAATTTGTTTGATGTGACTTAGGCCTTCCTCTATCAGCATCTAACTCAACTCTACTGCTCATCAATGATTTGTTTTCCATGTCAGAATAGTGTTCTTCGCTACCTTTAGATTTAGTATCATTACCACCATCTCGATCATCAAGGGATCTCTTCCTTACCCTGCTACCTTTGTGTCTAGCACTCTGTTCATCAAGATGTAACCCATCATGGTCATGATCAATATCTTGGTCACCACCACGATCTCGGTCCCTATCCTTGTCCCGATCACTTTCTCGGTCCCTATTCTTGTCCCGATCACTTTCTCGGTCCCTATCCTTGTCTCTATCACGTTCTCGGTCCCTATCCTTGTCCCAATCACGTTTTCGGCCCCTATCCTTGTCACGATCACATTCTCGGCCCCTATCCCTATCATGATCACATTCTCGACCTCGATCATGATCTTGCTCTTGATCCCAATCACGATAATAATCACGGTCACGCTCATGATCACGTACACGTTTGCGGTTACGTTCTCGATAATGGTCACGATCACGATAACATTCACGTTCACACTCCCAATCACGTCCCAAATCCACATCACAATCCCGCTCCCTATCCCGAACATGCTCTCTATCATGGTCATGATCACACTCACAGTCACTAACTTGAACCTTGGATTTCTTGTGCCGAACTTCCATAGAATCTTTTTCATCCTTCCCATGCTTCTCACTAGACTTAACATTAGCATGATCTCTTGCTGGTCGTTCATCTCTCAATTTATCATCTCGGTGCTTGTCTTCACAGTCCATGTCTTCTTGATACTTGTCTTTGTATCTCTCATCCTTGTGCTTCTCATATTTTACTCTTCCATCCTTGCCAGCATCATTCCTTAAAGACATCTGTATATCCAGAGCGTCTCCGTTATCTTCCTGAAGCTTATCCCCATCCCCATCACCGGAGCCTTCTCTCTTTTTTCTAACTCGCCTCTCAACCTGGCTCTCAGATTCAGGACTTTGCAGCCAATCTGGTACATCCAACTCTGGAATGACAAAGATAAAGGATGTAAAGGATAATTTCAGAATGACCAAGTAATTCCTAATTAGTATTTCCCACACGACAAAAGTTATACTTTATCAAGAAGTCATCAGGTAACAAAATAAAACTCAATAATGAAAGTGATAGACTTCTGGTTTCAGTGCACGAAAATAGAAGTGAACTACTAGTCACTCGATTTTACCATGAATATTTCACCAACTGGTTGCAGATACCCAAAAAAATCTCAAAAAAGTTAAAATTTCATTTCAGCCAACACCTCTACCACCCAAAAAATAAAAAACTGCCTATATAGTTTATCAATTTTCACTAATTGAAGAAAGAAGTTAGAGGAATGCACAACACAAGATAAGTAACAATATCCCTACAGAACAATGGCTACATACAAATATAAAACATAAAAATGTACACCAAAGCCAGAGCTTAATAGAAAATTTAATAACAAAAAGAAAAGTGAAAGAATGCAAGCTAAACGTTAGAATTCATGGTGCAAACAAATACAACTAAATAGTCTATTAAAAGCTGACAGTCACTTTTGTTAGTAAAACCAAAACAACATCCTGACATAGCACGGATATTAGTTGAGTCAAAGCATCAAAATCCATTACCATGACAGCTTACCAAGATGGAACAATCTTCCATTACCAGCATGATCTTGATGGTTTATTGATTGCCAAATACTTTTAAATACAGGACTATCCGTAAAAAGTTAACACTTACCATCATATTTTACTAACCTTCAAAAAAAACCCTTCAAGGCATATTTTACCATCATATCTACAGGCCAAGACACAAGTGGTTATACAACCATACACTTGTAGTGAGATACTTACCATGACAGCTTACGGAGATGGAAAATTATTTCATTACCAGCTAAGGATCTTGATGGTATATTTATTGCCAAATATTTTTAAATACAGAAGTATTAGTAAAAAGTCAGAACTTAACATCATATTTTTATTTTACTAATCCTCAAAACTCCATTCAAAGTTCCAACATACCAATTATTGATAGGTTTTTTCTATTTAAATGTTTAGTGCTAAAGAAAAATGCAATTATTGGAAATACCATAACAAGATGGTACCTTATTTTATGACCTTCAAGCTATTATAGGCTCAAGTAAGAGGATACAATCAGGACCTTGGAATTTATATGAACTTAGGATCCTTGCATTCTTGCATAATCTGAACACCTTAGCTAAACAATTTCCGACCATAAGTGGGAAATTTCAATTTCATATTGCTTAGAGGAAAACACATATAAAATTATAAATGTAGCTCTGGATGTGTACCGTACACAGAAATGTGTCAAGTTAAAGCTTGTCCTAGGAAATTCTTCTCTAACTATACATATAAATTAGTCTCTTATCCCAAAACAGGTGAATCATATATGTAAAAATACTTTTAAAATGTCACTTTGAAGCTGAGAGAAAACTAAATATTAGAGACTCCACTTAAAAATTTCAAATACCTCTCAAGCCGGTACCACGAAAAAGGAACTAGCAAAAAGGTAAACACTCTCCCAAACACTATAACACAATGTCAATTTAATATTGAAGACTAATTGACCTAAAAGGGGTCCATATGCCATTGCTCTCAGGACTCAAAAACAGGGTGCATGCCGGTGCATAACAGAATAATTCATCAGTTTTAAGGTCCAACATATTGCCTTTTGAAGCTAATACAGACAGCTATAAAAACAATGCAATGGCCATGCCTTCCCAATATCATAAAACAGATCTCTAGAAACAATCTTCTTCCATTAATTTCAACTATGCCAACTACCTTTTAAATTCCTCAAACCAAATTCTCATCTCTGCAAACAAAAACATCTATTTTTCTTCTTTGTCTCATGCAGCAAATAAAGTGCCCAAATAAGCTAACTCTTAATGCTCTAAAATTATGTCATTAGAATTTAAACTTTCTTTTAGAAAAAATCCCATGTTTCTCTTAAAAATAAATAAATAAAAAACACCTTAACATGCTTTCAGTGAGTTAGAAAAATATATAAAACCATGATTGCATTAATGAGATATTTATTAAAACTCGCTTTCTTTAGAAATCTATAAATTGAAAGTTGGCAATATTTGAAATTACTAATTGACAATGAATAGTCATTAATTAAAACGCAAAAGGTTCCCAAAATCCCTTAAAAATAGTTATGGTCCTCCTCAAAAGCCAAATTATAAAGTTCTCCAAAGGATTTTTGAGAAAATAGTAGAGAAAAAGTGACAAAGCAAAATATATAAGCATTCCATCACTCAACAACCATCATGCCACTTTCCACACAATCTTAGTTTCATTAGATGATTCCGTAAAATGTTAGAGAGTGAATGAACGTAATTCGACCAATACAGTCAGGTTAACAGCTTAACGCTATAACAACAAGCAAGTGGGAATGTAAAACTTGAACATGAAATCCAGAAAACTCAAAATACAAATAGAACTACGAGTTTAATTCACTAAAAATATGCAAGGGAGCACAACAGAGCAAATACACAACAAAGTCAAGTAAACTACAATTCAAATCCATTTACTAGGACATAAAACCGCTATGAGCACAAATTAGTGGAAACAGAATGGAAAAGGAATTGAAGATTAAGTTGAAAGCTGGACAAGTTGGCTATATATAAGAATAACAGCTTCAGCGTGCTCAGACAAATTCATTTTCTTTCTGACAACAATTATAAACATAAATATGTCCCCTTTCAGTGCAGAATGTGTTAAACTTCTAAACCAAATAGAAAAACAAGTAAACTAATTGAGAAGAAAATTAATATAACAATCAAACCCAATTCGCAATATATTATACACTAGCTGAAAAAAAAAAAGCACAAAAACATAAGAAATGCACATATGTAGTGGCAAAACAACCAATAAAAGTAAGTTACCTTACCAGTTTTTTCACCAGATTGTTTTACATTGCAGTGTTCTTCATTCGCAATTAACCTTTCACCCTTGCCTTCTTTAACTTTCTTCTCTCTTTCCCTTTCCTCCTTTCTACTAGATTCTCGATGCTTCCGCTCAATCTTACTCCTCTTTGCATCATCTCCTTCAACCTCCTCTCTTCTCTTACTCTTGGACTCACTAGAAGCATTAGACTTCTTCTCTCCTTTACCATCATCCTCACCTCCATTCCACCTATCGCTTGCTCCATCATACGACTTATCTTTGCGCCGCTTCAAGGAACTGTATTCCTCCACATACTCGGCATTCCCCGAACTGCAGAGGTCCTTGGTGGTATCCTTCGACTCAAGCTTTCTCTTCTCACAGGATCCCGACTCCTTCGTATTCAGACCACTACTCTCCTCCTTAGTCTTCTTTTCCTTCTCCTTTAAGCCCGAATCTTTCCCCGAATCTGAGTAGTCCCTGGCATCCCTAGAACTATGCTTACTTGATTTATGCCTTGAACTTCGTGGCATCACCAGAGCCAACAACGATAACTCCAAAAAAATACCCTAACCGGAAAATGAAAATAAGAACCAGACACAAAAATCTCCGAATAAAAAATGAATAACTATTCTCAAATCAACATTCAACATAAAAGCCTAATCTTGACTCTCTCAAAGAGAGATTAAAAAAAAGGTCGACTCTGGAAACGGACAAAATTTACACTGGAAACCCTAATTGGGCAGAATAGGAGTGGAAGTCGGTGGGAACCCTAACAAGGAAGGAAATGGAAAATGGTGAACGGAGAGGATAGATCTTGACAATTTTTTTGGAGCCAATTAAAAATCCAAATTTGTGTATATTTTTTCATTCGAGGCATATCACTATATTTTAGTAATATAGGATACAGTTAAAAATACATGGTCGTTGATTGAAAGTGTCAAGTGACCTTTTAGTAAAATAATAATAAAAAAATCTAAAGGTAAAAAATTATATTTATGAACTCGTGAAATGAGATATTTGAGGCCTTTTAGGCTAATTATTGATCAATTTTAAAGCAAAGGAATAAAAGAATAGAAGAATATGAATTAAAAAAGAAAAAAAAAAAAAAGAGGATTGACAACAAGCAGTCAGATTACTTATTAGCGCGACTTCTTTTGATTAAAGTCTTGAAGAGAACAATAAAATTTTAAAAAGATGATTAAGTTCTCGTGATTGTAGCTTAACATTTATCACTAATTAATGGTTTTAAGAATTTATGAAGAATGATTGAGAGACAAAATAAAAAAAAATGAATAAATAACAAAGGTAAGTTTATTTTTTTTAATTAGTATGCATAAAATTAGGTTGCAAACAACAATAAAAATAAATATTAATTTTATTTTAGACCAATTTAATTTAATTTATTTTATTTTTATTCAATATATATGGAATAATTTCACTTACAATTTTTTTATAATTTTATAATTATTCAATTAGAACACAAAATTATGTAAGTGTCAATTATTTTAAACCATAAATTTTACTCAATATTTTTATGAGTTTTATATATAAAATTATAATTAATTAATTGCATTATAGTAATTATAGGTTATATGTTTTTTTTATTTTTATATATATTTAATCTTTTTGAGAGGCCGAGGTATTCGGTTTCCATCCCGCACGGCCTCTGGGCCATCTGACGCAGGTCGTTATTAACAAATGGACAGTAAAGACTTGACTGAAACACCACAAACCTGCGGCTAGCAGGACGTGCGACACTCTCCACTAGTTTATCTATCTTTTATGTCGTATGCTTTATGCACCTAATGACATGAGACAGTTTCAGATGTTTCATGAACCCTATGAATAACGCTTTTCACATAGAATCAGTTCACTTGGAACCATAATGTCTCGTACAAAGCTTTCCACCAGCTCTTCCAAATCCCAAGTGCACCAAGTATACATTACCTATGGAACATAAATATATATATATATATATATATGCATATTTATCGGAATGTGTTTCAAGCTCGTTGAGGTTTATCTAAATGGAAACCTTGCATATGTTTGAATCTATTTAAAGTACAAGAATGTGTGTATGCTACGTGCCTTCAAAGTCCTCCGGTAAAACCATGCATATTTCGAGCCCCATGACTGCTTTTAGATGCATTTTTAACTTGGAAACTGTGTCGTGGGATTGGTAATCTTGATCGAAGCAAAATTAATGTAGTTGGTTTCGTCTTGCATGCCGTGCATTGTCTTAATTCTTAGAAGGACTTCAAATACATTTAGGTTGGGATTTGGGAAGATTGTGCCAACCTAGTTCGCATGACGCCATCATACGATACGGTTTGGAATGACTTATACTATGTCTCCGCAACTAGCAAGATTTCTAACGAAACTGTGTCATCGACGTTTTTAAGATTCAAGAGACGAACCCCCTTTGTCTTCTTCTTCTTGAATGATGATGATAATCTTCTGGTTGCTCAAGGAATGACTTGTGGTTGTCACAGGTGGGTGGTTTGGTGGTCTGCAGAAGGCAAATAAGACCTAAGCCCTAGGTGTTCCGAATGGGTATGCTGAAAATGGCCCATTACTGCCAAGACTTTCGTAATTGGATAGAAAAGGCAAAGCCCAAAGAGCGCAGAGCAATTCGGCCAACATCTATGGGAACTTTTGGTGAAAAGCTTAGGCTTGCTCTGAACCGGCGTTAACTTTTGTTTAGGCCAACCTAAAATATACCATCCCAGTTTTAAATATTTTCGAGCATGCCAAATGCTAACTTGATTATTTTGAACAATAAAAAAAATACGATAAAAACATAATATATTTAAACAAACATAAAAGTAATATATTAAACGTGATATAATATTTTTTAAATATAATTAATATGATATATTTAAAAGATGAAATTGTATTTGTGTTTAAATTTTAAAACATTTAATAAAACGTGCACAAGGTACTCGGAAAGTGGCCCAAAGGATCTGCCAGCGAGAAGAACCAATAGTGTCTTTCAGCAAGGCAAGGGCAATTGAAAGCTGAAAAGGAGCCTAATCCTAGTCGCTGAGTTGCTTGTCTTTTGCTTACCGGGTAAATTCCGAAAACAATAGGACGTCTTTTGTTTTTTTTCTACTCCATTGCGACAACCCCAAATACAAAGTACTGATTCTGCTGATGACATCAACTTAACACCAAAAGCACGTGATATTCACTTAAAACAACTACCCCAAATTAAAAAAAAAAAAGCTTAGCTTAACTACCACATCCAAGAACTGCCCCTTACCCACCAAAACTTCATACTCCCCAACCCCATGGAACTAATATATCAGCATTCAGATTTATCTTACCCAAGGCCGTTCCTTGGCTGCAAATACCAATTTTTGAGCATAGACAGTAATATTGCTCCAATTTTTTATTTTTTTTTAAGTATTTATATTTAATATTTCTATTTAATATATTTTTAGATATAAGTACGAACATATAAAATACTCAAATATATAAAAAAAACTTATAAAAAAATTATTCTTATCTATATTAGGCACATATTTATATCTAATATTTGCACCGAAATCCTGGTTCAGGCTTTCACAACGTTGTTTTGGAGTGTTTATACCCCAAGAATTTGACAGCAGTTGAGAAAATCTTTTATCTGTGTTCGATTTTTTTTTTTTTTTGACAACCTCAAAACATTGTTACAGTCCCCCCGAAGACGAAAGAGAAGAAATGACTTCAAAGCCACATGAAGTGAATATCTCAGTCGAAGGAAGAAAAAGTAATGAACTGTGATTTTGTCCCAGTAGAAGGTGTGGCATTCGTATATTAGCCTATTAGTCACCACCAAAACGACCCCGTGAACAACATCATCTTGAAAAAAGTCCAATAAGAGACTAAAGCCTTGAATTTGCTTTTATAAATCAATGATTATCCACATCAAAACAAAATTTAGCTCTCCGAAAATCTAATGACATGATCTTAGTCTTAGACATCTTCATTAATGATACATGTACCATTCCTAAAACTCCAAAATCCTAGCTTTTATGATTTTTTTTCTATACAAAATACTAACATTAAAAAAAATCAGATTGAATTGCTCAATTAGATCAATTCAATCAAAAATTAATGTTCAATTTGATCTGATCAAATATTTAAAGTTAAGTTTTTTACCGAACAAATAAAAGATCGATTCAACTGATTAAAATCAGTAAAATCTCAGTTGAATTGATAAACAATTAGTTGTATATATATTTTTATTTTCCTCTATTTAGTAATTAAATCTAACCTTTAACCTCTTAATTTTATTTTAAAAAATCATATTACATGTATTTTAATATTTTAGCCTTAAGCAAAATGCCTTTTTATTAATTATTTATTATACTTAATACTTCTTTAACATTTAAATGATTTATTTTAATATTTTAATTATTTTTAATTAAATTAATCAATTGATTAAATAAAATAAAAAATTTAATCAATTTGACATTCATTTTATTATTTAAACATAGTAAACACACGGAATAATATAAAAGGAAAGTTGGGCTTTGAAAAATCAAAGAGCTTAGAGAAAAAGAATGATTTTGGTGTAAATTGTGAAGTGCAATTTCATGCTGATAAATAAAACTAAGAAATGAAATGGATTTAAGTAGTAAAAATGGGTTGGTGGAATACCAGCAATAGCTTTCATATCGTAATCATGAATGACTAGGAACAGGAATAGGAGGACCAAAGACTTTTCTTTTCCTTTTTTATTTTCTTTCTTTGTTAACCATTTTTCTTAATCTAAAGAAACAAAGGGAAAGAAGTCGAGCTTTCACTGCTCGTCCTT
>JBBYHK010000013.1:277051-358634 GCA_038382065.1 Adansonia grandidieri
TTGTCGATGGTATGCAATCCAACTATTCAATTGGAGAAAAAAACAGAAAAACAAACAGCTTTTGCAAATTATTTTTGTGTATGTTATAACATTCATCAAAGTATGTTTCCATATTCCATGTTCAAGGTTATTTGCTGTAATTTTTTTTAATTAATAAAAAAGATTTTGAATAAGAGTAAAATAGAGGTGTTCATAGATTGGGTTGAATCAAACTTAATATGATATTAATACTATATATATTTATCCAAGCCCAACTTAGCTTGAAATAAGAGTATCAAATTCTATTTAAATCCATTCATATTTGTAAATGAAATGTCTAAAGTCATCCTTAGTCGCCCATATTGTTTTTTTTTTCCCAAAAAAAATGTTATTTTTTATTTACTCTTTTAGAATGTAATCTATTTTTTTCTTTTATTAAGTTCTAAAACATGAATAATTTCACATAGTTTTTAATATTTATATTAATATTATATATGTATTATTTATAGTATATAAATTACATTATATAATATTTAATTGAAAACGGCATAGACTTGTGTATTGAATGTTGAAATTAAACTCATCCCGCTTTGTAAACATATTTTGTTTATTTTTCCAAGTCCATTTTCTAACTTAATATATTTTTATTCAAAACGTCTTAAATATTAAACGGACCTTCAAACTTAAATGGATAGCAAATCCCTTAGACAAGTGTAGGGTAGAGTACAACTTGTTGAAGGCAAAATCAACAAACTACGGCCCATTTAACATTGCTATTAATACAATCAAAAACTACGTTTCATTGCAAATACAATATTAAATAAATAAATAAAATTTGTCTTTTGTGATTAAAAACATGTATTTGGTAACCAAAACTAACAAGCTAAGAAAAATAGAATTTTTTTGAGTTCAAAAATTAGTTTTTGAATAAAATAATTTTGCTATTCTTATATCTTTAAACTTTTATTATTTTAAATATAACTTTTTTATATTTGAATTTTCCGCGGCAAAAAATGTCAAATAATTAAAAATTTTAAACCATATATTTTTAACCTAATTTTTTTATAATTTAAATTTTTTTCAATAATAATACTAAAATAACCCAAAGAAAAAGGCGATGCAGCGTGCTAGAATATTTGAGCTAAACAGATCAGAGGCTGTTGTTTCATTCAGTCCTGGATTTTGGACCACAAGGTTGCATTAACACGAAGCAAGAAAACATACCTTTGTTGAGATAGGCCCTTCTTTTTCTTCTATTTTTTTATTGAAGAATAGTAGTAATTAATTATAGAAAAATATTAATCAGCATCTAGGTCACCATTTAACTTAATATTTAAGAAAAAATATAATTAATGAATTATTTTTCTTGAATTTAATAAAAATAATGTATTAAATATAAATTTTTTTAATAATAATAATTAACCAGCATAACACCAATTAACTGGATCCTTGGTTGCGTATATCAACTAGTTAATAGTTAACCGGTCCATCATTCATTAATTATTAGCAAAATCAAAATACAGTTCATCATCGTTTTAGGATCTAAACTTAACCATTACTCGTCCACAATTGCCTTTGTTTGTAGCCACAAGAAGACAGGGCCCATGGGAATTGGTTGGATAGTCATATAATTCAATTTTTGTGAAAGCTAAGGTGTTAATGTTATCCTTTAGAATAATTAAAAGCTCCAATTTCTTTTAGAGGTTTCTCAAATGATTAAAAAAGAAAAGAAGGAAAAAAGATTAGCATCCCCACGCAAGCCGTCTACTTCACAATGTGGAAAAGATCAGTCACTATTAATCAAAGTTGGGTAAGATCTCTCATCCTAGCTATAGCATAGTGGCACTTTAAACTAGCTAGCTAGTTGATTTTCATTACTCTTGAATCCTGTTATAGTATAGATCAAATTTATGTCAAAACACTATATTTAGCATCAAATTACCTTGATATAGGGTTAATTATAATATTATTAGTTTATGATTGAAAAAAATGGGTTAAGGATGATTTCCTCTACCCAAATATTAAGTGCTCCAACCAGAGCACTAGTAAGTAGATGATATATATAGCATTATTAGGAGTAGGGTCCCCTAAATATGATGTGTGTCTGGAAACATATTAATGGAAAAGAAAAGGTGATAAACATTATACATGATCTACACGTTAGGTTGTCTCTTTAACTTCAACTTTATGAGTGAAGATCTCTATATATGTAATGGAAGAGGGATGATCCAATTTTCCATTCTTTTTTTGTGTGGTAAAAACATCAATGCAAATGAATAGAGGGATTAATTTAGTTGGTTCATGCAATTATTCTTAATTGAAAGATAACATTCAACATATCTAAGATTCAAATATTACAATATATATATTTTATTTTCAAGTTAAAGTCTCTTTCTTAAAAAGAAGTAAAATAATAATGCAAACATAAATTCAACTCTTCTTTTGGACATTTAGAATCATATAACATGAATTGATGCGAGAGGAACGAATTTTTTTAATTTATACATAAATAAAATATTAAAGTAAATTAATCTTTCAATTGAAATAAGGACTTATTTGAATACAAATTAAAATATAAGAATTAATTTAAATAAAATATATAGTTTAGACACTTTTTGAATATTTTAACCTTCGCTTTTTTCCTTGTAGTTCTTTTCTTGTGTGAGATTGATCGTATGATCTAGACACTAGCTTGACATCAGAATCAGTTTTCTCAGGCACTTTAGGTCCGTTTCATCAAGGCAAAGAAGGGGCAAAAGGCTACTTGGTTTTTAGCCGTAGCTACTATCAAAAGTCCCAAAGATGCAACCCAAAGCTGAAAAAGGTTAAAAAAATCAAATGCCATAAGGTGTATTCAGTAGATTCTATATATAAAACTCAGATATTATCTCTATATCTTCCTGGGTTATTACTTATTATCTCCCTTATCGAAAAAGAAAGAGCAAAAGCCATAAGTTCTCATACCTAAGCGCTATCAACAATTTTGAAGAAATTCTTGGATCACCATCACAGCAATGGGCATCCAACCAGAATTATTATATAATTATTGTAGATAGTGCAAATCACTATCCAAACTTACGTCACAGTCTAATGCATGGTAATGGCAGTTAAAAGTTCATCATAGCTCCAACATGACTTATCAAAAGGAAATACTTGGGCCACTTACTCTTTTCGTATGTGTTACAAAAGGGGAAAAATTGGGCTGGTTAGTAACTTTCCAATCTGCCAGCTGCATATGGTTTGATTGGGGAATGCCAGTCTTTATCATTCGCATCCCATTCAAAGGTTCTCATTGATTAAACTTATCATCAATAGTTGTGTCGGATGCAGGGCCTTTATCATCCATCCGATGGGTAATTAATTGCTGTGACATCCACCATTGACTCTGCAGTGTTCTTTCTAAACAGCTGTCGGCTGTCCATGCATTATTACTGAGTGCTATCTTTGATCCAGGATCCTTGAAGAAAACATCATTCCCCCTTGTTACAATCACCGTCATCCACAAAATTTTGCGAAAAAGTCGCTATGTTTCCACTAATATTGTTAATCATGTTATAGTTAAAAGGAGGCTAGGAGATTACGACAGGCATGTCCTGACATTTAACATTTCTTTTCAAATTCTCGACGTTTGTTTTTTCCCCGTTCAAAGCACCGACCTTATCACTGTCCCTTGATTAGAGATCAAGGAAGGAAAACGCAGAAAAAAATGATTACATCAAACGTCTTTTTTTTTTTTCTTTTCTTTTTCCAAAAAGAGTTTTAAAGCCTCGTAAATTTCCTTTGACAAAAGTCTATTATTGGTTAGTTTAGCCATAAAAATTAAAAAGCCGCCTAACTTTAACTGCTACTATGTCTGAATACAAAACCTCTTTTCTTCGTCAGCTATTGAACTGATGTCTTCGATCGTGTGGAAGCAGCCAGCATCATCTCCAGAATAAAGGCCCAACTTGTTCGGTGATCCATGGATCTTTCAAAAACAGGATAATTTGGGTTTTTAATTTTTATAAAGTTTCCAGCCCATGTTGATGGAATGGCCCATCCTCCATCTTGACGTTTTAGTTAATGAGTGAGCGATGGCATAGCTACGGGAATAGAAATGCAAGAGGGAGAAAAAAAAAAAGGGACAGCATTTCATTCAAGCTTTCACAGAAGCTTAGAATCATAAAGAGACGTGATAAGGAACAGTGTGAGAGAATTAAGGACAGGGTAAATTTTAAGTTTCGTTCAGTGGAAGTATTTTGTTTCTACAGATTTAGTTGTTTGATGCTCCTTTTTCTAGTACTTCGCAAGGAATATTTTGGTATGTTTCCTTTGGATCCGTATTTGCCACATTGCTTGTAAGAGCTATGCCTATGTATCAGCAAATTTTTATATGCTACAGTTCATTTTGAAGGCATCAAACTTTTTTAATTCACCTATATTACTCCCACTTTTTTAAATTTTTTATAATATTCGTATCTAATATTTGTGTTTATGACATATTCAAATATATATATATATATATATATATATATATATATACGTATATAATTTTTCAAATATATAAAAAAATTAAAAAATTAAATATATGTATATCAAACAGGTACATGAATCCTATCACTCACTCAAATCCAAGTGATCAAGTGAATAGCTAATCTAATCACTTGGTTTTATAAATTCCTGACGTTTCCATTATCGAGCAGAAGGAAAGAATATTAGGGTGAACCAAAAGATCACAAATAGATATAACAGGGAGAGAGAGAGAGAGAGAGAAAGTTATTTTTTAAATTCAATGATATCATGAGACAAATCATAACTAATTATGCTTGCAGAAAATTTTCAGTTCAGGATGAGACAAACATGAGTGACAAGTTCAGATATTTGCATAAATAAAGGAAAACGAAAATATCAAAGTTTCAGAGAAAGCAGAGTAAACCACTCCAGGAAAAGTTTCGATTGACTTAAGTAGGAACCGAAGGGTTTGTCCGGATATATTTGGATTAAGTTTGCTTCGTCCTAAAAAGCAAGGAAAAGGCAGTGGCAGTGATTGAAGGCGGAGCTAAAGGCAAAATAAGACTGAAGGATTTCTATATATATATATATATATGGGAGATGGTTTTTTCACCTTTGTTCGTGTGGATTACGGTTTAAAAGCTGAACAATTTGACACTCAATAGTTCGCCATAATTTAGTTTGATGGTTTTCGAGATAAAGAAAGGAAACAGTAGGCATGTTTTCTGCTCTACCCCCATTAACATGTTCGGTTGTGTAAGTGCTTTTCAATGTGATCCAATGACTAGGGACTCCGAAAATTTTAAATCTCGTTGCTTTGTACAGTAAGCTTGCATGTTTAATTCCCCGACAGTGAACAGATCTCACATTACAGAGCACAAAACAGGGAATTTTCACAATGAAATCACAATTTACCAATCCTCTCAACGTTATAATGACATATGCTAACTGACCATATAAAAACGAGTAAGTGCAAAATAAAGGTTTGCAGCAACAGTATAGAAAAGCAGTTGGTTTCCCCCTGCCACAAATTTTATGCACCCCAAGAGAATTATGAATAGGCAGCCCTAAGGTTTAGCTACTCTGTACAGCTGCCCAAAAAGCCACCAATTTATTTATGTACTCATGAAAATGCAAAGTTTTCCAACGAGAGTGGGCAATGGGCATTGGCTTACCATTTCCATAAGCCACGACCAATGCGCTCAGTATAAATGTGATTTGTTGGTACTTCTCTGATTCTGTCAAACCGCAACAGGGTCTTGAATCTGGTTGCTACTCCATCGAGCATGATTGACAATGCTTTTTTTTTATCTTAAATTTCTGGGATTGATGGTAAAGAAAGGATCGAGAAGATCACCACATAAGCGTATATAGAAGTAAAACAGAAATAATGCAAGGCATCTCATCAAAAAAACATGTAATAATTGCTAAAGAGAGCAAGTCATTCTTGTCTTATGCTAAGTTCACCATGTATTGATACCAAAAATTTGAAGTCAGATAGCAACATTATAAACTTAAAATCCATCCATATTCCATTTATATAACAAAAAGATACTTCAACTAAAGTCTTTTAGCAGTTTATGTACCTACTAAACTAATAGCCTAAGCAAGTTGAAACCAACCAAAATGTGGCCTAACTTCTGATATGCTTTTGCTCCACTACCATCTTAGCCTCTTCAATTGACTGACACCAAGCTCTCCACATAACTGAACCCTTGAAAACAGAAATCCACACAATCAATTGGAAGCCTTTTAGTTCTTTGATCAACTGGATCAAACAAAAAAAGACTTGACTGATTTTCTCTATCTCTAGCTCCCATATATTTAATCACCACTTCTCGATCTCTCCAGATGCCCATTGGAACCAAAGACTTCGAAAAATTCTCAACTACAACCATATTAGACCAACGCTTAATCCCATCTTCACAATCATTTAGCACCCAAAACTCAAACCGATTCATACTGTTAGCAGCAAAAAGCAATGGATATACAGCAATAGCCAATAATCCCATGTAAGACATAACTTTAACATTACCGTATCGAGTAACAGGTGGCAATGGTATTGTCTTAAACACCTCTCTTCCCATATCAAAAGAAATAACAACCTTTCGATCGCCGAATCTTTGTAATCCAATGGCCGCCCAATTCAAACTACCATCAACAACCACTCCTTCTTGCCCTGCACATAAGACAGCAAACTCGAAACTTTCTTGTATTTCTTTCCAAACCCCTTCTTTCCATGAATAAACTTCAACCCTTAGAAAAGACGACGAATCATTTCCTCTACAAGAAACGATCCTGACTATTTTATAGTCATTGTTGAAAGAATCAAAGCCGAACCCAAGAACGACCATACAAATAGGGTTACTTTTTGAGGAAGTAATCAGAGGAAAAGGGAGACGTTTAAATTGCTTGGTTCCAGGGTTCCAAACAATGAAATCAGAAGCATAACAAGGGGAAACGTCGAGACAAACCAAACCATCGACAGAACCCACGATTTTGGGGAACCGAGGCAACGATTCTTCCAAGGGGATACGCAAGAGCTGGGCGCGGAAATTTAGAGTAGGGTTACTGATCAGCCAGATCCCGTATTCCAAACCAGATTGGGTGTGGTAGCGGCGGATGAGGAGAGATGGGTCGGGAGAAGAGCGGCGGATATGGGCGGCGACGAAAGCAGGGGATGTAGTGAGGTTGGCCCAGTTCTTGGAAACGGATTTGAATCGAGTTAGGGATTTGACGGGCAGTCTTGAAAGGATGTCGGTGATGGTATTTTGAGGTAATGACAATGAGGAAGCCATGGTTCTGGGTCTTCTTCCTGAGCAAGAACTCATTCGAAGTCTTTCCTTCAACGTGTTTGGGAGTCTCTCAGTCTTCTCTCCAATGAGTTGAGTTTGTGGGGTAAAAGTAAGAACTTATTTTAGGCTGTTTAGGGAATATGAATAAATTTTTATTTTCAAATTGATAATGATTGTTCTTCTATGGTTAAAATATTAAAAAGAATTCTTAAATTATTCTATTGTTAGGTAAATTTTATATATTATTATATTCAAATAAGTTATTTTATATTTTTATTTAGATTATGGCAAAGATGCTAATGTGGTGGATGAAAAAATAAATAAAAAATATTATGTTTAAAAGTTTGATTTCTAGATAATTTTGTATATAAAAAATGTAATTACTTTTAACGTTTTTATCATTGTTAATATTTTTCAAATAATTTTTTAATTAAATTAATACTTTATTAATTTATACGGTCATTTTTTTAATATAATATATATTAGAATTTATGACACCAACTTTAAAAAATATTTTACCTTATAGTTTTTAAAAATATAATAATTAAAAAAAATTAAAAGGTAATTTTTTAAACGAATAGTTAATTTTTAATGGATAGTTATTTTAACTGAAATACTTAAACACCCTTAATTCTTTTTATTATTATAATTTTAATTTTTTATCAATTTTTAATTAAGTTGATGTCACTTGATTCGATAATATCAAACTCAGTCAAAAACTTTTATACAGTAGACATATTTAAATAAATTTTTATTCAAAAGAAATGATTATTTTATATTAAATTGTTATTTTACCCTTTTTTTTAATTTGAGATTATCTTTCTTCTTGTGCTCATTGATTTGAGATTATTACCTAATGTTATAATAAATCAATAAATTTAAGGCGTTCACCGGTACGAATCCCCACATTATGCATCGAGTACTTAAATGTGTGAGAAAAAAGAATTAGGAGATATTAAGTGAAAACACTTTTGGTTTACATTCATCGGTTTCATCGTTTACAAAAGTTTATAAAACATATTACAAATCATTAATGGGACAGAAATACAACACCAAATTTCCCCATGTAGTCCAGATCACAAAAGTTTACATTCATCGTTCACATAATAACTTATAATTTTAAGCAATTAAACATAAACGAACACCAAATCATATTATGATTTCAGAGTAAGGCTTGGAACATTTAGAGTCCGGTACACCAAAAGAGCAAATATAAAACAATAAGATTTCATAGAACCAAAACAAAATACAGTGCAAACTTACTTATATTATATATGTATATATATTGAATGGTGAACCTTTACTTCAAGTAGATGCAAGACAATGTAAATTTTGTTTATCTAGGTGGCAAAGATCTTAAGGTGTTTTTTATTAGATCTCACTGATACGATGTAAAGACTATTTTTGAAGGTGTTGCTCTCTGTCCAATGGAGCTTTCTTATGGGGGCCTCGGCCAATATAAGATGTAAGTCAATAATGATGTATAATTAAGAAAATAATTCATCTTTGTGTTGAAAGTATAGTAGTTTAATAGTTGATAGATTTATTCTCAGGAAAATAAGCGTTAAACAACATTGTTGTTCTTTGCGCTAAAGTTGATGAATATGTTTTTCGAATTATGAAAACTTCTCCAAAAATTAAATGAAAGAATGGGAAATTCTTATAGGTGCAATTCTTGGTCTAGAAGTTTTACTTTTACATATATAATTGTCTAAAAATTACTTTAAGAGCTTTTAATGATCTTCAAAGTTATCAGCACTCACAACATTAAATTATGAATTAACTAAATAAAGGCAATGTAATGTGATAGAATGAATGTTTTCTAAAACTTCAAGACCTGGCAATTTAATTTTAATAATTCCTGAAAGAAATACAAAGAAAAAATCAATTAACATTTAAAATACTTCAACAAATAATTAAAGCATAATCGATTGCACTACCATGAATTATGTAAGAACAGTAGTTTTAAATAAAAAAGTTTGACAGTGGACTCAACAGGTAGTTTGTTTATAGTCAAAGATTTTAGTCATTGAAAATAGAGGGAGAAACCAAAAGTAGGATCAGGGACAAGGTAGAGGAGAAAGCAATAGTAGAAGCAAATCAAGGTCCAAATACAAAAATCTTAAGTGATATCACTTTGGTAAAAAAGGCCATATTAAAAAGTTCTGTTAGAAGTTAAAGAAAGAGAAGAGTAACAATAAAAGAAAGATGATGACAATGATGAATGTATTGCCACTACTACTGATGAAGATCTTATGGTTGTCTGTGATAAGCTTATGATCAATATTGCTTATGATGAGACAAGTTGGGTTATTCATAGTGACACCTGTTTTCATGTGACATTAAGGAAGGATTTCTTCATGTCTTATACTCCTAATGATTATGAGGTATTAAAGATAGGTAATGATGGTTCGTTAAAAGTGATCGGTGTCAGAACAGTTTGTTTGGAAACTGGGAATGGGACAAAGCTAATTTTGCAAAATGTCAGACATGCACCAGATATCCATTTGATATTTCTATTAATGTTCCTGATGATGATGGCTATACTAGTAACATTGGTGGTGGACAATGGAAACTTACTTAAGGTTTTTTGATTGCGACATATGAGAAGAAGTATTCAGGCTTGAACTAGACTAATGCTTTAATTTCTGTTGATGCTGTTAATGCAGTTGAGTATGATAACTAGTCAGAATTGTGGCATAAAAGACTTGGCCATATTAGTAACAAGAGACTTGGTTGTTTAGCCAAGAGAATTTACTTTCAAGATAGCAAGGTGTTAGACTAGAAAAATGTGCTCAGTATTTGGTTAGGAAACAAAATAGAGTCTCTTTCAAAAGCCATTTTCCTTTCTCTAAGAAATCAAAGTTGCTTGAGTTGGTGCATTTAGATCTTTGTGGACCAAGGATGGCAAAATCCTTTGGTGGTGCACTTTACTTTATAACTTTTATTGAGGATCATTCAAGGATATTTTGGGTTTATGCCTTAAAGACGAAGGATCAGGTACTTGGTGTCTTCAAGCAGTTTTAAGCTTCTATTGAGAGAAAAATAAAAAGAAGCCAAAATGCATTCATTCTAATAATGGCTGTGAATACTGTGGACCGTTTGATGATTACTATAGTGAGCAAGGTATTAGACACCAAATGACACCCCTTACTACTCCTCAGCTGAATGGCTTAGCAGAGAGGCTGAACAGGACAATTTATGGAGAGAGTTAGATGTTTGTTGTTTGAAACAAAGTTGCTTAAATCCTTTTGTGGTGAGGCTTTATGTATTGCTATACATGTTATTAATTTATCTCTTGTTGTAGCTTTACTAGCTGATATCCTTGACCGGGTATGGTTCGATAAGGATGTTTCATATGACCACTTGTAAGAAGAGAATTCTCAAGGGGTTTAGTAAAATTTGTCACACTGTAATTTGAATTTCAGCATTATGCTTAGCTTTTTCATCTTTCTCAAATAGGCCACAACTTAAACAACTAAAAAACAGAGAAGGAGAGCATATGACCTAGCTTTATAAAAGGCTTTAGGGTTTAGATGAAAACAATCTTTTTCATCTTTTTCATCCTTTTTTAAGTGGCTGCCTTAACTTGAGAGAGAGAGAAAGAAATCAAACGTTTGCTCACTTTTTGTTCATCGATCAGGTGGTCAATTAAGCTCTGTTTCTTACAAAACTTCAAT
This sequence comes from Adansonia grandidieri, assembly GCA_038382065.1. Classification (NCBI taxonomy): domain Eukaryota; kingdom Viridiplantae; phylum Streptophyta; class Magnoliopsida; order Malvales; family Malvaceae; genus Adansonia; species Adansonia grandidieri. The sequence continues at coordinate 287,997 of JBBYHK010000013.1, forward strand.
ATATTGTTTCTGACATTGTGGTCTATGCAATCAAATTTTCATTTTCTCATCTCTATTTCTTAGGCTATTTTATTCCTTTGGATTATTATCTGTTGTTGATTTAGGAATGTCCACATTTTGATGGTGAGTAGAGATTGTTGTAATATACATACTTATCGAAAAACACTTTGTTGTACTCATTTATTTTTATAGTGGAAATTTTTTTGGACTAGGTCCCATAGTTTTTATGGTTTTCCATGTTAACAAACCAAAATTTTCTTGTGATTATTTGTTTGTGCGTATTTTTTTATATGTTATAATTCAGATATTGTCGTTTGCTCTATTTTTCTCCTCTTAAATTCTTTCAAGTGGGAAAAGGTTATTTATTGCTTCCATTCTGTCACCTCTTTTTCCAACAATACTAACCCTATCGGTTAGTCGTGTTCTCTCTTGAGAGGTCCTGCTCTACTTTGCTCTACCTCCATATTTATCATGGCACAACTCAACCCGCTCCATGTCCAGAAAACCATAAATATTACAATAGGTTTGAGAATTGACCATAGAAGTGTAAGAAGTGTTGGCGGATGAGGTATTGCTTGTGCAGGCTACTGTGAAGATGGAATGAAGAATGAAGTAGATAAGTGTTATTGGAGTCTTTGTGGCTTTGATACCATATCAAGATGGTATAAAACTAATAATTTTGGAATTGAAAAGGCATATCTTCTTATTTTATTCATGTGATATTTATATAAGAAGTTAAAGTTAATGATAACTACGAGTTTAAATACAAGAGCAACAACATGATTATCAATCAGGTTACTGATATTTGAAAATTTAATATCATTCAAATGAGTTCTGATCTACATTTGAATCTTAATCTTTCCTGATTCAATATCATGCTCAAGCACCATAAAATTCCTTTGCCGTGATCCAGGACTTCAATCCGAGCAATGTTTGATTCATTACTCATACAACAACATTGACGATAGAATTTCGGCAACCAAAAAGGCTGTTTCTTTGGCCAGAAAGGAAAAGTCTGAGAGAGTGAAAGTTTCGAAAAATGAGCAACAGTCATTGTGGCGTGAAATTAACCAACACAAGTTGCATGTTTTGTCTTTCTTTTTATGATAATTCTTAAGTCCACAACTAGGAATTGCATTTTTGAAAGCCTGTATGATCTTTACATTTTTAGAAGATAATCAGTTTACGTCCATCTCCTTGGAAAATGAAAACAAGTCAACATTTTTCGGTGTCCATTTTAAGTCTGTTTCTTATAAAGATAACAGACGAGTGGAGATTACAATCTCCAGGGTTCTTCCACCAATAGGTTAGTGATCTAACTTTCCCCTATAAAGTGTTCTTAGAAGTTAACTTTTTATGCACTATGAAAGGCAGGCAAGAACATGCACGACCTGTAACTCGCTCATGCAATTCCGACTGACCATCAAAACTAGGATCCCGCCACTGGTGAATTCCATAAGCTCGTTTGAAATCTGGAGACTGACTCAAATTAAAAGTGAGATAGGCCGAAGGAAGAAGATGCAGAGGTTCTGAATTGCTCTTCAGTTAACCTGACAATAAAATCCCTATAAAATTTTGTGTTGAAATCGTCTTAATTCAGCCTCAATCTCCTCCTTCTTCCGTTGCTCAAAATAGTTAATATACCCCATATAGGATCTGCAGGATTCACAAACAGCTATGGTATTCATGTAGAGAGTAAAATAAATGGTTCATCTAGCTGAGGCATCCGATGGCGACCCTTTACAACAACAACAACTCCAGCTTTGCTAATGCTGCTCGTAATGCGAATCCTATGCTTCAGTTTTTCATCCTTGATAATTTCTGTAGAGGCAGAGAAGAATGGGGTATTGAAGAGGTAAGTTTCAACACTATAACCCGTCTTAGTGACATTCTTCCTGCAAGCAATAAAATAGATGATCCCAGTGAAAGGCCAGCTAAACAAATACTTGAAGTTTCCAGCAACAGTAACTGTACTCTGCACAGCCTGCATTGCAAAGTGAAAGCAGGAACCTTCATGAAGTCTGTTACAGATGCACAGGAGATCCAAGTTGAGATCACGAGACCTGGTGTCTGACTTAATTATTTATGGTACGTTGAAAGGTAATAAAATAGTTTGGAGCACTTTCGGCTGAATGGTGCAATTGAAAGCAAAACACTTGTATTCATAAATAGAACCAAATGGGAGCTATCAACGTCATCTACAAGCAGATGGATCAACTGGAAATTGAAGAAGTCCCACCAAGGCGGCGCATGAGCTTGGGCGTCTTGGCGCTTCGGTTGACCGTCACGTTCTAGAATGTAGACTCCCTGAACCAAGCTTGCAACAACAGCTCTTTGATGATGACAGTTATTCCAATCAAAGCAACAAAAAAGAAAATAAGTAATAACTTCTTACATCTACTATCAAATCCCTTGAATTGAACCATTAAAAAAATTACTGTTGAAAACTACTATGGAATCTACCCAAAGTCTTGCCAGCTGAGTATCATATACAGTGGTTAAACTTCTGCCGGTAGTATAATCAATATTTATTCATAACTGCGCATTTCACAGGTTGTGGCTACAGAATATTCATTAGTGCAGTTTTGGCCCTAAGCTGGGGGCTCTCTTCTTCAACAAATCCTCCGAATTTTAATCATTGCTTAAAGAAATTACAATGGTCACTAAAACATCAAGGCAACTCAAATAATCGCCATATGACAGACTGGTATTAAGAGTGGACAACTACAAGGTGCCAAAGTTTCTGTTCTTTTTATTTTATTATTATTTTTTCCCTTCTCTATTTAAAAAAAAAAATCCTACTTACTAATGACAAGGAATCAACGTAAATTTCAATTTGTGAAAATCTAACAGTAGGAGAATGCACGTTGAGATGAAAGAAAGGGCCAGATGTAAAATCATAAAAAACAGCTAGACGGGCAAGTGGCCAATTTCGGACCGGTTCATGTGCAGTTTGTGCTGGAACCTAAAGTAAGACAATCTAATGCATATTTGTATTTTATATTTGCAAAAAATATAAACACTATGATGCGAGAGTTTTTTTTTTTTTTGTTCTTTCATATAAAGACTATGATTTAAAGTGTTTGATTGATAATGGATTATTAAGATTGATTATTCATATTGACTCTTGAGTGATTATTGCATGTTAATCACACTTAGTCGGGCATTTTATTAGGAGTAAACTTAGATTATAATTTTATTTTTCTTTAAATTTTTTTATAAAAAAATTATATTAAAATTCGAACTTCAAATCTGGTAACAGCTAATTAATTATATGAATCAATTCAACTAAAGCTATGAGTTCATAACTTAGCTTTCTAATCAAATTCAATGTGCAACTGAACATATATAACAATTGATAATAAATTTACCCATACAACAGATTATCGATGTCTTTAATTCTCAGCTATGTGCACATAGTAGGAAGGCGTGTGAAGGTTGAACAAACAACATTCATCACTCCTAGTGTCACCATTTCTTTGTTTAGATCCAATTGATAGTCTTTTATTAAAATTTAATGAAACCACCTAATAAGAAAATAAATAAGTAAATAAATAAATATAAAAAGGTTTATTTCGATGTAATTTCATTATTAAATTTCTGGTTGGACGATGGATATAAAACAAAATAAAATAAAATTAGCTTACTGGCAATGCTATCATATTTTGTCACGACAGCAATTTTCAAACATTAAAAATTTCCATGTAAAAGAAAAATATATATTTTGTGTCCAATTGTACATTTAATTGTTTTCAATCCAGTAGCAAATATCAATTAGTTAAATAGAGCATACTTTAATTGCCAAATGAGCAAATGACTAAAATACATTAGAAATTAACATAACTACTCCAACATAAAAAAGGTTAGATAATGCATGCAATTTCTAATATAAAACATACATTTTTTTTTTATTTTTAATTTTCCAGAAATAGTATTGATTTTATTATCTAAAACATACCTTTTGCTTTTGCTTGAGAAGTGAAATACAAGTAGTAAAGAAAACGATTGTTATCATGTGTGTTGTTAGTGAAGTCTTTTATCTCTATATGTAGACTTTAAAAAAAAAAAAAAAGTGTCATGTGTTAATGAAAAAATTTAAGATTAAACCCAAAATTTATGTGAAGCATAAATAAGAAAAACATTTTATCAAAAAAGTGGAAAGTAACAGTAAAGAAATTTGAAGTATTATTTAATTTTTAAAAATATTTTTATTTAATTATAAAATATAAATATTAATATAAAAATAATATTTTAAATAATAAAAATTATTTTTAAACTTTAATAAATAAAATTAAACTTCCTTAAATAATTTTTTTATTTAAACTTGATTCAACTTAAATTAATGTATAAAATTATTAAAGATTCACTATTTTTTTTTATGTTTAGGTAGAAATAGTAGAAAGTAAAATACCGAAAAAAAAAAAGGAAAAAGAACTTTAATGACTGAACAGAAATGGAAGATCAAAATATAAAAAAAGTAGCAGAAAGACTGACAGGATATCCAGAAGAAATAAAATTAAAAAGGCTGCAGGTACCGACTTACAGGCCACGGGCTACACGTAAATCTGAACTCAAATTTCAATGATACAAGCCTTAAAATATATTTTTTTAATTGAAACAAACGCCAATCCCCAGCCAGCTCACCATCTTAGACCCTGCCCATTGTTTTAATATATATATATGTATATATACATATACAAAATTTCCTTTGATTTTTCCAAACCTCTCTCACTCTTTATCCGGGGAGCCTGATTCCATCCAAACCTCCTCTTTTTTTTTTTTTCATTTTTCATTTCCAAATCAAATCCAAATAGATGTCTTTAACCAAAGGGTCTTAATTTTTGTATCCATGTATACTAAAAGAGAAATGGAAGAAAGCAATGAAAAAGAAGAAGTCAAGATAGGCGCTGACGACGCCGACGACGACAAGGCATCGGCATCAGCATCGGCATCGCCATGGGAAGATGAAGTGCCCTTGACTCCAGGCGCCTTGTTATTTCATGAACCGGGAACTAACTGCTGCATTATAGCCATGATGGGATGCAAGACCAATATTGATCCTGGGATCGTCAAAGAGGGACTCAAGCAGACTCTGGTTAAGCATCCTCGGTTCTCCAGCAAGCTGGTAAGAATATTACAATCAAATACAAATACTAGTACTAATTATTAATCCCGGTAATCTGTTGCATATATGTCCTTTCTTCTTAGTTTATTAGTCTTTAGTTTCTCATTTTAATATCTTCATTCGTCATTACTCAGTCTGACATTTGGTTTTCCAATAAAATATTAAGAAAAACCATCAGCTGTTACGTTACGTCTCTTATTTTTATTAGAGGAATATATCTATATATATATATATATAATGGTTAATTATATAAATATCTTATATTTTTTTCAATTGAATATTTTAAAAAAAATATAACATTTATTATCATTTTATAAAATATATAAATATTTTACATAGATAAATAAATATTAATACGATATTTAATATTTAATAAAATTTTAATAAATAATAAAAATATTACGTAATTATTTAAAAAAATATTTATTCGTTATAATCGAATTAAATATTAATATTAAAATAATATTATTATGTTCTGAAATCAATATTAATAGGTGATTAAGGGGGGTAAAAAGAGATGGGTCAAGACACAAGTAGATTTGGACAATCATGTTACAGTCCCAGACGTAGACACAGAAATGGAATCTCCGAGCCAATTTATCGAAGACTACGCCTCCAATCTCACCACAATTCCTATTGACCTCTCCAAACCATTGTGGGAGGTTCACATTCTCAACCTCAAAACCCCGGCGGCAGAGGCAGTCGCCATCTTGCGGATCCACCATTCAATCGGCGATGGCATGTCTCTCATTTCTAATCTATTTGCTTGTTGCCGAAAGTCATCCGACCCGGAAGCCTTGCCTACTCTTCCAATGCAAAAACGAACCGAACATTATCCAAGAAACCCCCATAGTTTTTTGTGGTTATTCTTGGCTGTTTGGTCAGCGTTAAGGTTAACCTTGAACACCATCGTGGATCTTTCGCTCTTTGTGGCGACAGTTTTATTTTTGAAGGACAAGAAGACTCCTCTAAAAGGTTTGTCTGGCGTCGCGCAAAACCCCAAGAGGATTGTCCATCGGACTGTGAGTTTGGATGACATAAAACTAGTGAAGAATGCAATGGCTATGGTACTTTAATTCACTCAAAACTTCTGTACATAATTAGTGAGTATTTAGTTTTATTTTTTTCTTGAAGATCATGGCCTTTATACCCTATCTTTTTCCACTTATTTTACCAGACCGTCAATGATGTGATTTTGGGAGTAACACAAGCTGGTCTCTCACGATATTTAAATCGAAAATATGGTGAGCTTTTTTCGCATATATTTCATATATGGACTAGAGTTCTTAAATTTAGTGTTTTTTTTTTTTAATGTTTTTGGGTGTAAGTCTTGATTTGTAGATGAAATTGATAGAGGCAAGGGAGCGAAGCAGAAATCTAATCATCTTCCCAGAAACGTCCGCCTAAGAGCAACTGTTTTGGTGAATATTAGACAATCTGCTGGGATTCAGGTGATTATTTCTCTCTCTTATTCTGCAAATAATAATAATAATAAGAGAAAAAGTTAAATATGAATTTCAGAGTTTTTTTCGTGAGAATATGTTCTTTAAAAGAGATAAGATGAATTTTTTGATGTAAATATTGAATTGAGTTAATTACAAAATTAGTTCTTGTATTTTACAATTTCTCTCGAGTAGGCACAAGAAAAAAAAAATTAGTTCAAATAAGTACTTAAACTAACATTCTCTCACACACATAATCCCATTTTTGGATGAGACGTAGCATTTTCAGCCAATCACAGCATGTTACGTGTACAATATAATGCCATTTGGCAAATTTCAAAAGAAATTCAAAAAATAAAAATAAAAATTTAAAAATAATGTTTAAAAATTATAAAAATATATAAAATTAAAAACATTTAAAACTAAAAATAAAAGTTTATAGAAATATATAATTCATGAAAAATAATAGAAAAATCAAAAGTAAAAATAAAAATTCAGAAAAAATTTAAAACTTTAAAAATTTAAAAATAAACATAAAAATTTATAAAATTATTAAATATTACAAAAATCAATAAAATTTGAAACAATTAGAAAAAATTCAGAAAATAAAAATAAAAATTAAGAAAATATAAAAATTATAAAAAATCTATAAAATTAAAAAAATCATCTAAAAATCAAAAAATAAAAAACCTAAAATGTATAATTATATATTTTTAATTAATTTTAATCATATTTTCAGTTTTTTACACTTTAAGTTTTTGATATTTTTTATTTTTATATATATTTTCAAATTTTAAGTTTTTTAAATAATTTTTTAACTTTTAGATATTTTGTAGGTTTTTTAATATTTAATTTTTTTTAATTTTAAATTTAATTTTTTGAGTTTTTTTTATAATTTTTGAATTTTGAATTTTTATGTTTTTGAATTTTAATTTTTTTAATTTTTTATAAATTTTTTGAATTTTTATTTTCACGTATTTGAATTTTTCTGTTTTGAATTTTTTCTATTTGTACTTTTTATATTTTTATAATTTGTTGGCTTTTTATAATTATAACTTTTTGAATTTTATTTTTACTTTTTATAATTTTTTGGACTTTTTATTTTTTAAATTTTAAAAAATTGATAACATGTGTTGTTACCTCATTCACTATTACTTATCATGTCAGCAAAAATTTAACGATATTAGTATAAAAGTATTTATGTATTTGATGAAATCATCGTTCAGGTACTTATTTGGGTTAAAATTTTTTTTAATATATAATTGCAAGAAATGGTATATTTTACGAGCTAATTTTGTAATTGATCCTATTGAATTTTATCACTTGTTGACTTTTTTCATTGTATTTTAATTTTTTTTAATTCTGACATTAAATAAAATATTCTAACTTCATTACTTTTTATTTTATAATTAAAGAAATTAAAAGTACAACAAAAAAAATTGTTATTTGCATATTAACAATATTTTCGGTAAAATATTCTACTTCCGTTACTTTTTGTCTAATAATTATTGAAATTGAAAGTATAAAAAAAATTATAAAATTGAAAATATAATGACAAAACTCAACAAAAGCAAAGCATAATGCTAAACTTCAAATTACAGTGTGACAAATTTTACAAAACCCCTTGAGAATTCTCTTCTTAATTTTTTCTTCTAATGCTTTTTAATTTGAATGGACAGGCAATGGCTGATATGATGAATAAGAAGTCAAAGGCCAAGTGGGGTAATAAATTCGGATTCATTTGCATCCCTTTCACCATTGCTCCACAAAGTGATCCTTTAGATTACCTTCGCCAAGCTAAAGCTACAGCAGATCGAAAGAAGCACTCTCTTGAAGCTTTCTGCACATACTTTACCAACAAATACGTTGTCAAACTATTCGGATCAAAGGTAAAAATCATAATTCAATCACTCAGTGGGCTTGATTTTATTATATTGAATTAAACAAATCGCCATTTAGTGAAGAAATCATAATTCTTTTTTAATATTTTTTATTTTAGCTATCGGCAGCTTTGGCATATAGAGTTTTCTTCAACACTACAATGTCAATTTCAAATATGGTTGGACCAGTCGAAGAAATTAGCTTTTTTGGTCATCCAATAACTTTCATTGCTCCCAGTGTTTATGGCCATCCACAGGTAATTTATCTATTAGCTAATATTTGATTACAGGCTCCACTGATGGATGACACTAGACCTATCCAAAGCCTTGAAAACTTTAGTCCTTTTATTATACATTAAAAATCTGTCAAACCATTAAACTAATTAAATATATTTTTAGTAATTATTTATTATATTTATTAGTTATTTAATATTTAAAATTTATTTAGTTAAACCTCTCAATCTAATTGATCAAACTGATACTATAAATTAAAAGTTTAATTGACCATTGTATCTTTCGATCTGTTTTTTACTAACATTGATCGATACCCTTAGAAGATGGCTAATACCTTTTAAAATTTATTGATCTTTTAGCTGAAATTATTAAATCCCTTTGTTCCTGGCTTCGATTTTAATTGCAGGCTTTGACATTTCATTTTCAGAGCTACATTAATAAGATGAGCATTGTTGTAGCAGCTGATCCAAATGTAGTTCCTGACCCTCACCTGCTTTGCGACGATTTTGAAGAGTCTCTCAAAGTCTTCAAGAACGCTGTCCTAATAAACAACACTACTGTTTGCTAAGCCAAGGATGCAACTTAATTAGCTTTGCTGAGGAATTACTTCAAAACTAAGCATTTTGTTTGCACTTCGTTGCGGATTTAATATTTTTTTTTTTTTTAGGTATAAAATTTTGTGCAGCGATGTATGTTACATTTTTTTTAACAAAAGATATGATAGTTTGAAAGTATCATGGTAAGGTAGAAATCTTAAGAACGGCTATATATGTAACATCTTTTAGCAAAAAATATAGTAATATTTTTTTGGAAATATCATACGTTAAAAAATTTGCTAACGAGTGTAAACAATAACATTTTTTAGAATAGAATAAAGCTTTTGAGTTGTGCAATTAGTAATGTTGAAGAACTCTATAATCTTTTATTTTTGTGTTTTCTAGAAATTCAATCTCAAACAATTAGGTATGATATTTATAGACTATCAAAAGATATGGTTTAAGAGATTTCATAATTAAAAATGCATCTCTATTAATAATAATGCCGTTACCAAACCAGAAGTCACCAAATTATACTATTAGAACGAGCAATGTAATTAGTAGCTTTTGTCCAAGCATCTATTCAGTTGAAACATATAAACTAAAGTTTACAACAATCTCCCCCTAGATTTTGAATTTCATAAATGTAATATAAACTAATAGTTAGCATAAAGGAATGTATGATTAGATTAATCTCACCGTTAGGGTAAATTAGTTAAATTCCAACAAAGAAATAGATGGTTATTCGCTTACCTCATTAAACTTATGTTAGAATCGAATAAGCCACACACACAATTATATCAAATGTCAAATAAAAGGTTTTGTATTATTTTAACACTACTATGGTTGTGTGCTTATCTTGGTTTCATGAATATTTAAAAGAGTAAAAATATTAAACTCTTGTTAAAAATGACACCATTTTTATATTCATACATATAGGTGGAATTCTATAATAATATATCAATCCATTAAGATTTTTAACTCACCCTACCAAACTATTCAAAACTAAATCCTAATTCCTATCGCTGATAATAATTAAAGTAGCTTATTATTATCATTTAAATCTTAAAACTAACATTTGGTAGGTAGAGTTCTCGTCATCAATAACTATTTTAATAAAGTTTTTAGTCTAATTTTAGCAGCAATATATTTATCATATCCCTTGACAGACCTTTTATTTATGGATCTGCAAAATTATCACTTGACTTGAAATAGGTAATTATGACTATAGCATCTCTTACTAATTACCTTATATACTTGTGTATCAAGCTACTATGTCTAGACTTCTCATTATAAACCTTTCTATACTCAGATATAGTAGATCTACTATTCCAAAATATGGAAATGGTTGGCATAGGTTATGTTTACAATTTAGTAACTCTTAAAAAATTCCTTATCCATTTCACTTCTAGAAGCATAATTAATAGCTCAACCATCAATGGTAAAAATCCAACTCAAAGTTGATTTCTTATCATCAAGACCTGCGGTCTAACTTAGATTAGAATATCCATCTAGTAAAAATAATCTCGAATTTATTGTTTTATTTAAATAATAAAAAATTCTAGAGATAGCTTTCCAATAGTCTGTAGTGGATTTATTTGTAAACCAACTTTGACAATATGTATTCAGCAAATATAATATTTAGTCTTGTAGAATGCATTGCATTCATTAGATTAACTACAGCACTAGCATACTTTAATTGTGTTATACTTTTGTTGCCCTTCTAGAATTCTTAATTAACTTAAAATTAAAATCATATGGAGTACTGAAATCTTTAAACTTGAGATATAATTAAATGTAAAATTTAACTTGCTTTTAATTATCATTAACTAAATATATTTAATGAATTAAAATTCTTACTTATAAGATGAATAAGCCTTATGAATAATAAAAAATATTTATAATGATAATTCAGAAATATAGTAAATATTATTACAATGTGTCAAATACGAATTCAATTACTAAACGTAAATAAAGAGTTATCACTAATCTTTTATAAGGTATATAAATTTATTCTTTCTAAAGTAATGCTATATTCGACTAAAGCATTCTAAATGGGATAGGCTCTAATCTACATTCAAAATCAGATTCAAAAGTTCATTTGCATAAAAAGAAAAATCAAAAACCTTATAACGTCTCTTTTGATTACCTAATTAACCTTATGATATCTTACAAGTTTCTAACTAAACATTTACTTACGCACTTTGTTTAGAAACATCTATTTTCGTGCATAGAATTACTCGCCTAAACCTTGTATCAAGCAAGTAAAATCTAGGAAAGTATATTCCCACCTAAAAATTTCTTAAAAGTCCGCTTAAACTTAGTTCCCAAAAATTTATTAGTAAGAGAAAATCTCGACTTCTATAACTTAATACCTAAATCTTCCAAGCATTTACTAGACATTACTTAAAAGTTTTTTTAAAAGATATATAAATATCAAGTGTTACAATATTAAATTTCATTCTTAAGTCCTTCGTCAAAGCTAATGAAATTTAAATAAAACAATTCTCCTTTTCATAACAGCCTTTGGACCATTAGAAAAGTTCTAAAAAATCAAAGAGTCGTCATCAATTTTTTTTTTTTTTTGATTTATATGTGATCGATCATTTTAGAGAATATTTTCTTTTAATAAAAATTTAAAATCGATTAAAATTTATTAAAAAGATAAATTTTGGTCCATGAAAATCTCGTCGAAGTCCTTACTGTAAAATGCAAAATTCACCAGAATAATCACTTGAATCCATAAAACATCAAAACGTCCACCGAAAAACGCTCGAAAACCTATTTTCTCAGCACCCCAACACAAGAATCGGATCTCCCGAAATTTTCACACTAATTTTGTGTGGTTGTTTGCTATTGCTTTCTTTGTCGATTGTGCCACGGTATGCTTTTATTTATAGGAGCAATCGGATGGGATAATTTTTTTAATATTGGACTCAATCCTCATCTCATCTAATTTCAAAAGAGAATTTGATTTTAGAATTTAAACTTGGAACTTCAAAGCTTAAAACGGTTTGGGTTCTGGGAATTTGAAAGAGAGGTTTGAAATAAAAGATTAAAAAAAAATAAAAAATAAAATAATTGTAATAGTAATTAATAACTAAGCAAAAATTAAAAAATATATATATATATATATATATATAAATTATTAACAATATGGGCTTATTATTTGTCCCAAAGCCCAAGCTAATGTGGCATCCGTAGCCCAAAAGGAATTAGAATCAATGATGGAATTGAAAGTTGTCGGAAACCTTTTGTTTTTCCTTTTTAATTTTACTATTAAACTTTTGATTTCGAATGATTTCAAAATAAAATTTAATAAAAAAATTCTTTCAAATAATGAAAATATAAAAAAATGGAAATTTTTATTTTATAAAAAAAAAATTAAAGTCCAAATTGCATTTTATTTTTTTCTTTTATTCTTTAAATCATTAGTGATATTGACGAGCAATGATGCTATAAAGTCAAATTTAATCATCGAACATTAAATTTGGTATACTGCTTCCTAAATTCTATTTTTAACCTTTTTTTTTCATATTAATATTAAATTTTAAAAAGAATAAAATATTTCATAAAATATTTTATATTAATAAAAATTAGTTAAGTCTTTTATATAGAAAAAAAATAAAATAATATATGTACTATGCTACAGGTATTGGACCTTTGGCTTTAGAGGGAAGAAAGTATGAAGAATGGTAACATGTTAGTAATTAGAGATAAAATGAGGGATGTTTTAGCAAATACAGCGGGAAACTTGGATAGAAAGGGTTCTGGAACCCTCGGTCGAAATCTTGCAACACCTCGTCCCGTCTTGAGAGTATATATAAACCCTGACGAAACCCCCGGCTTTGGCCGACTAATTACAACACTCCGCGGGCAACTCACCTGATTTAGCCAATGGCAATAATCTCCGACTTCCAAGAAGAAGCGGCGAAGCCCTCGACTTCTTCATCGCCGCCTCCTAAACCGGTCCCGTTTACTGCGAGCTTGGACCCGTCGAATCCTGTTGGGTTTTTGGAAAAAGTTTTCGATTTTCTTGCAAAAGAGAGTGATTTTCTTGGGAAAGAGAAGGTGGATAAGGAGATCGCGGCGATTGTGCTAGCTGCGAACGGGAAGAGCAAGAAGAAGGTGGGAGATGTGGCTTCGAAGGTGGAGATAAAGAACAAGGAAGTGAAGGAGGAGAAAGAGATTAAGAAAGAAGAGAAGGAGGAGCCAATGGAGGTCGATAGAAAAGATGAAGAGACTAGCTCTGGCTTGAGAGGTTTATATTTCTAAATTTCTTTTAATTTTCTTGTTATTATTATTTCTATAGTAATAGTATTTTTTTATTATAACTCTTTTGCCTGCAAGGCTAATTGATGATAAATTTAGGAAACAAGGAAAATTGGGGCTTTCTTTTAGAGATAAAATAATCCGAGGTCTGCATTGTTAAATGTTTTCTTTAGATGATGGCAAATGTAAAAGAAGATATAAATATAGGGGAGGTTAAAACATGAGTTTAAAAGGATGAAGATTCTGTATTTTGGGTTTTGTTTTGTTTTTATAGCATGGTTTGCTTATGTTTAAGATAAATGAAGTGAAGAAACCCTTAGCTAGTAGCAGTGATTTAGATCAGTTATATATAGCACATTGGAGTAAGAGAGAATATGCATTTTAATTCATTTCATTTCATACAGAAAATTACTCCAATATGCTATATGTAACTGATATAAATCGGCATTTACAAGACTGCCACCAGCTAAAGGTTGACTACCCATTTGACCTGTATTAGCCATATCCCTTTATCTGTTCTGAAAATTTGACTGGAGGCTCTTGTATTTTGTTTATGGAAAGGAAAACCCCATAGTAAGCAAGCCCCAGCAAATTTCAAGAATTGAGTTAAACAGTCAATCTTGAGCATTCTACTGTCGGTGGTTTAATTCAGCTCTGTTACATCCCTAATGATGTTATGTTGGTCGTCCTGTTCCACTGTGTGTGTTTCATGGTTTATGATCATTGTCTTTTACTAGAAATAAAGTTAATGGTCATCCATGGTGCGAAGGTTTTTTCAACTGCTTGTTCTCTGGGAAACACATGGGAATAAGTTGGGTAGAATTCCTCTGCCTCTCTATGCTTTGGATTTTGGTATAAGCAGCGAGGTTTGATTTAGTAAGCTTAGTGATAATCTTGGTGTAAGTTGGACTGTTGGGTTTGATTTCCTTGCCCCTGAGTTTGGCATTCACCTGGAACTTTTTGAGAACTTTTGGGAATGCGGTAATAAAAGGTTTTTCTTAAAAACAATGTTTTGCAATGGAGGGGATGAGGAACAAGATGTTTACTTGGTTCTATCTTATCAAACTAACGTTGAACATTCTGTAAATCCTTCTAGTCTTGGATTGTTTTAGATGGTTCTAGAGCCACAATTATTTTATAAATTGTTTCTTATATGTTGAATTGCTTGTTTTTCCCTCCATCTTGAGGTTGATGTGTTAGCCCATTTCCATGTGCAAATTTTCAAATCTGGGACTAAGGGTATGTGTAAATACTATGATTTTATTGGACATGGATGTGTTGTGTATGTTAATTTCATCAGTTAGCTATGAGAATACATGAAATGCGCTGGAGTGCTGGTTAAAAATGGACTTCTTTACTTTTTGTTTTGTGGTTGTCTTCTTCAGTGTTGTCAAGGCGTGCACCAAGGTGTTGTGCCTTAGCTCCAGACAACAAAAGCACCTTAGACCCATTTGGGTGAGACTCTTTTAATTTAGGTGCACGCATGTTGTGCCTAGATGTGCTTTTTGTAAGGCAATAGGTGCCAAAAAAAAGGCCAGCCTGATTGATTCTTTTATTCTCAAAATTTTCATTTGTTGTACCTTTACTGCTAAGAAAGGGGATAGTACACATCTCAATATTTGAGTATTCAACGACAGACATGGGATCATAAGGAAATCATGCATATTGGCCAATAAAAGAAAAAGGAAATTTTGCATGTTTTGTGGATAAACTGAATCACTCTTTAGAGTTTATTGTCATAATTATATATCTTAACCTTATTTTATATATATACACAGAGACATGCAAAAACACACTCTACGCATGTGCACATTGTTTGTTACTTCACTCAGGCAAGTGCTTTTTTTGCACCTTAGGCAATATAAGGTTTATAGTGCTAAGAGTGGACCTTGCTCTGTTGATGACACTGATCTTCTTTTTATTATTTACTGGGGTGGGCCGTGAGGGGGTTTGTAGTTGCATGCCACTTGGGTTAACATATGATGGAGTATTGCATGCCAGATTTTGAATTTGGTACGGTGAGATGCATGTGAAAACACTAAAAGACTAGTTAGATCGCTAACTGTTATTGATTTATATTCTTTTAAATGTTTGGACAGTTCCAAACAAAGGCAACGGTCTTGATCTGGGGAAATATTCTTGGACCCAGACCCTGCAAGAGGTCACTGTTAATGTTCCAGTTCCCAGTGGAACAAGATCAAGGTTTGTTGTATGTGAGATAAAGAAGAACCATCTAAAAGTTGGACTCAAGGGCCAGCCTCCTGTTATTGATGTAAGTTAGTGCATATCCTTTCAAACAGTTCCTGTTTGGTTTACATTGGAGTAACATGTTCCTTTTTTTTGTTGTCAGGGAGAGCTTTTCGAAGCTGTCAAACCTGATGATTGTTACTGGAGCCTCGGTATGTTATCTGAAAGAAAATAAGATACAAACACTGCAAATCAAACATCAGTTTCACCTTATTGTTTCTCTTTTATGTTCCGCATTCAGCTAGAGTTTACAAGTTTGCAGTTATTAGGTTATTGCAAGTATATTAGCAATATTGGGTGTGCAATACCTTAAATTTTTAATTTAGATCTGTAATTAAAGAATTGAGCCTTACAATATGTTTGAAGTGGTGTTAGGATTAATACATCTTCTTTATGCACAAAATTTGCATAACTATTTTAAAGAAGAACTTTTATTAGTCATTTCCAAAATCTGTTTTGTAGTTTTGATTGAGGTTGGTTCTTATCTTCTCCCTTAGTTTTTTATTTTATTCCATTCTCTGCAAATTACTTTAAGTTTATGCATAAATTTTCTTTAATCTTGTTTTCATGCTTTTTTCCCCTCATGTTGTGAGAAAAGAAGTTTTATGTTCTTGTTAAATTTCACATTGCATGTTATAAGTAAATTTCATCAAGTTTCTGTTTTGTTTCTTGATCTCTAATGTAGTGTCTTTGTATTGTTGATCAATTATTTATACGTGATCTAGTGATTTTAGAAGATAGAAGAAAATTTAATTATTATGGTTGTTGGTAATCTAAAATTTTTCCTGCTCTTCTTGCAGAGGATAATAGTTCAATCTCAATCCTTTTAACAAAGCACAACCAAATGGAGTGGTGGAAATCATTGGTAAAAGGAGATCCTGAAATTGACACTCAGAAAGTTGAACCAGAGAACAGCAAACTATCTGACTTAGATCCAGAAACACGACAAACTGTGGAGAAGATGATGGTAATTAGTTCTGTCTTTTTCATTGTATTGTGCTAGGTTCTATTTGCCGCAAGAGCTCACATCTCAGATCACATCAAATCACCTACTTTTTTGTTTTTCTTTAAAATCTAACCACATTTGTAGTTCTTTCTATGAGAGATTTTGCGAGTCTCATAGTATTAACCTATTTTATTTAATACATTATAGCCCTTCTTTTGTAAACTTTGGATTCACCATAATTGGTATGCATCAACTTGTGCTCCCGTGCAGTTTGACCAGAGACAGAAAGCCATGGGCCTTCCAACCAGTGATGAGCTTCAGAAGCAGGAAATTCTGAAGAAATTCATGGCTGAGGTAACTAGTCTCTTCAGAAACTTGACATCCTACTGCATACACAAATACACACCTATGCTCGCACGTAGCTGTCCTGTCCTCCCTACTCTGTTATTCCCCATATGGAACTATCTTTGATGAAATTTGCTCAATCTTTTTGTTGGTTTGTTGCAGCATCCTGAGATGGATTTTTCGAGGGCTAAGCTCATGTAAATGGGAGGGTATCATTTTCCGTCTCCAATCACATATATAGAAGTTTACCTGTGTTTTTCCTGTGAACCTTTTGAGTGGATCCTCTATTTTGGGAGGCTGAAATAGAAATATGAGGAATTGTTTGAACTTTGTTTATTTGCAAGTTTTGAGACATCAGCTTTTGTTAGATTTGAATTTAGAGTAATTGAAGCTTTTAGCTGCTCTCCTAAACCGTCCAATGCTCCTTTTACTCGCTAGATAACGTTGCCTTGAGCATGGTAATGTCAGTAGGACCTGTCCTAAGATCTTAACAAGCTCGTCGACTTGAGGTAAGACCGATTGCGTTTTCCTGGGACGTACTGTCTTATGTTGATATTCTTCAAGTTATGTTGATGATATGTTTGTAAAATTTGTATGCTTGATTGGGAAATCAACTTGCTCTCGACACTTGTATGCTATCATTAGCTTGGTCCTGGGTTGTTTCTCAAGCATCAGCTTACGTTTGATTAGTACTAAACTGAAGGTGGCCTGATATCAATCCATTACAGTACATCACAGCGAGAGCTACAGATGTTCGAGTGGTTTCACTTTATTTTGTTCTAAAATTGATTGTTGTCTGATGCTGTTGTTGATACTCCTTTTCTCGGAGGACCAGTTGATTCCAATACAAAACCATTTACTTCCAATGATTAGAGTTTGGTTTAGTCACGCTATTGATTGCAGATAAAAGCTGTTAGCAGTTAGATTCCGGTTAACGGGGGTGTAATCGAGTTGAGTTTAAATAGTAAAAAGTGGGTTCAAATTGTAGCTGGAAATATGGGTTACGGTTGATTCATATTTATTTTTAGAGCTCTGAGTTTAGTTTGAAATTAAAAAATATATATATATTTGTGCATGACATTATGCCATTGGAATATGACTTGCTCGATGGGTGGAGGTTGGCTTAATGATTAAGTTAAACTTGAGTTTTATTTGAACCACGTACGAGTAGTTTTCAAATGCAAGTATTTTGTTTACGTTTTTAATCTATTAGCATTAGAATTATGATATTAAGATTTTTTTTTTGGCTTATTAAATTCAAGGGAAAACGTGAATTATATTAATTTTTTTATATAAATATCAACTTCGTCAGCGTCATTAACGTTTCCCCAGCAATTATAATCGAATAGGTCTGAAGTGAATGAGATAGCAAGTAAAATTACTGCCGGCAACCACTGGACTGCAAATGAAAAAAACCTAGACAAATGGAACTTCGCCTCGTGCGTTGAAATTTAATTTTTCTGGTTTATAAAATCATCCGCCAAGCTTCAAGTTTTTCTCTGGTACTTGGTGGCTGGCTGGCTGGCTACGAACCAAGCATTCCACCAACCAGGAAATTATGAAAAACAGCCCTGAAATGATGGATCAAACCGCATGACTTCATGTTAATTAATCGCTTCTTTTAATTAATTAATTAATCAATCAACTTCTGCCTCCAATTCCATCTAACTGTGTTCTAAAAATCTAAAACCTGAAATGAGATGAGATGTTGTCTTGACGTGAACCTGAAATTGATCAATTGATCGATGATCAACTCCTTCACTAAGACTCGTCTCCCTTGGTAGCATTTCATCCAAACCCAATAATTAATGAGAAACGTGCGAAGCTGACAAAAATCAGGAAGCCGACAAACCGTCAGCCTTTCACTTCACAAAACACGGTTGAAAGATCAAGCAACTGCAGATCAACACGTGCCCCAGAAAAGAGCCACGCCCGTCACCCTCACCTGCACTTTTCCGCAAAAAGTTTAGTCGGGCTCACTCGAGGGGGCCTGAGGCTACCACCACCAAAATTGTCCAATTCCGGGGCAGGTCTTTTTCAGCTCTCGGTCTCAGCCTAGCTAGCCAGCCCTCCCCTGAAAGAAACCATTGTTTTTTTGTTCATTAGCTCTTTCCAGAATCCGCCTTTGCCACCATCTTTACTAGCCGTGCTCATGGTTTCCATTGCTCTGCAAACATCTGAAATGGTCCCTCACCCCCCCACTCTTCTGTCCATTTTGCATTTATAACAATTATTGTCAATCCAGTTTGCAACTTCAAATCAAAACATATTATACAAAAATACATATATATATATATATATATGTGAAAAAACCTCCTTATAATTAAATTCCTAGTAAAGGGTTTTACTTACCAATGGAATTTAATGGTGGATAAACCTACTAATAGTATTCCATTTCCACATTCTGTTGCTGTTTTCAATATAGCTGTTCTACAAAATAGAAGAATATATGTGTCATTTTCTGTGGATATTATATTTGTTTTTCTTCTTATGCCCAATTTTCATGTGCATCAAACTTACGTACAAAAAGAATTATTGGACTCAAAACGGAAATATATATGTATATAAGAATTCAAGGTCAATTACATTACGAGACTAAAACTTTTGTGGGTTCCAAAATGATCAAAGGTTTGGCATAAAAGTCATCCAGTTACTGTAAAATTATTAAAAATGTTGTCACAATTGTTCTTTCAGTATCACAATTGATGCTGATGCGTGATGGTTTCGATATTAGAAACTAAGTTACAAATATATATTATTAATAGCCATTGCTGTACTGTGTATTACAGATGAGATATCAACATAGGAGGGACACTGCAAATTAGATATTATGCATATGAAACTCTAGAGCAAGGGATTATAAGTTCAGACCTCTTTGTTTTATTTGTCAATAGCGTACTAATATCACCTTCTAGACATTTCTTTCAAAGAAAAAAGAAAAAAACCCTAGATTTGAGAATAGCATACTCTTAGAATTTCAATTTTTTATTAATGGTTGGATATTTTTAGATTCTATGAGTGGAATTAGACCATTGGGTCTTATAATTTAATAATTTAATGTTTCTTTCAAAATATTATATTATTTATACCTGGAAAAGACGCTAATATTTATAAGGTCAGTTCTTCAATGAATTTTATCTTGAATTGATTCTTATCAAACCATTTGGATTTAAAGAATATGAAGTAAATTAATTATATACTAAAAAATGCTACACGAGTCTATCTGGATAATGAAAGGATCCATTTACTATGGATAATAATTTATAAAAGAAAAATTATCTAATTCACTGTTATTAAAGTTTTTTAAATTGAGAAAAGGATTAGTACGATAATACATACTTTTAAATATATTTTAAAAAAAACTAATTTAAAAAAATAGATATGTTATCTTTTTTTAATCCATTTGATAAAAAATTCAGTTACCCGTATATAAAAAACAAAATTTTTTACAAATTTTGTAATCATATGATTAAGGTTTTTTTTTTTTTTTTAATTTCTATTCATTATTTATCAGTACTAGTTTTTGATGTCATATGGGTTACATTTAATTTTTTAATTTAGTAAATAATGTATTTTTTACGTGTAAATAATAAATCATTTTAAAGAATAACTCAGTTCCAAAACTTTTATGATGAATTCGTTTTTAATCTATTGAATTTACAATATAAAAAATTCTATTTAGATCAAAACAAATCTAATAAAAATAAGAAATACCGGACCATATTAAAAAAAATAACAACTTACACAAATGCCAAAGACCTTTGTTCTGAAAAGAAAATTTTTTTAAGCCACTGAATTTGTAATATTCTAAAATCTACTTTGAGAATGAAATAAAAAAAAATGTTACAATAGTGAATGAAAAAACGAAAACTATTCTAAAGAAAAAAATAAGAAACAAAAAACTGTATTAAAATTCTCAAAATAATTATTAACATAGTATTACTTAAGATTTGATATTTTATGAAAATAATAGTTAAAAGATCTATTTTATAATGATAAATATTAATTTTAATTGGTATTTAACTACATTACTAATTAAGTAATAATTACTCTAAGACTATAAGTACTTACCTAAGATTTATGTATATATATTAATTAACCAATGATTTAAATAAATGAAATTATCATTATCTTATTTTGACCTAATATTTGGATAAAAGTTTTAAAAAATTATAATCTTAATCTTATAATATATTATTTAATAATATGATATTATTTCAATAGTTATTAAATAATATAACAGACTTATCATTTAAATAAAACTGTTTTTATTAAATTAAATTTCTTACACATAAAGTAAATAAATATTATTAATAATACAAATATTATAATGGTAATTTAGAAATAAATAAACAATAATGACTATTTCTATCAAATTCTTCACATTCATACTTATATATATATATATATATTATAGATATAGATTATATATATATATATATATGCTTACTATCATTATTTAAATGTGAAATTCATTTATAAATATTATTAAAAAATGGGGTTTGTTTTAATGATTAAAATAATATTAAATAATAAAATAATAAAAAAAGAATCGAAACCTATTTACGAACCTTTTCAATTATTATTATTATTTTCAAGCTCCAGGAGACTAGTAATTTTGCTACATTTTGATTGATTACGACAATTTGATTTGTTTTTAAAATTATTTGTACTACACAAAGAGAAAATAAAAAAAAAAAAGAAAAGGTTGGAAATACGACAATCTGGTAAAATTGTACTAAGGAAGGAATGCTTTCTATAAGTAACGTTGACAGCGAAACTTCTCTTTTCATCACTTCCATTTTCTATAATCTACTAAAAACAATGAATATGACCTCTTTTTTTTTTTTTTTAGTTTTATAAATTCTAATTAAACTTATTATTTTCAAAATAATTAAGTTTAGTTACGACGAATTTTGATATTTGATTTTAAAAAATTAATTAATTTTGTATCGTATTTTAAAATTTTTCGTAAAAGGGTATCTTATTACTATAATATATATATATATATATATATATATATATATATATGCAAGAAATTAGGTAGTAAAAAGGTTTTCAAAATTATAAATCTTATTAAATTATACATACTACATCAAATGAATTATTTCATTTTGAAATTGTGAGTGATTATTTTTCTTTTAAAAATCAAAAAATAAATCAATTGTTAAATACTATAATTTCCATCAAAACTAAAACAAAAATAAAATAATATTATCAAAATAATAAAATTGAAACTTTGAAATTAATCTTTTATAAAGTAGTTCAAATCTGATTTTTTTTTTGGCTGAAATAAATTTACATGATAGCAAGAAAAAAAATCTATATATTTTATTTGTTATATAAATTATGAAAATGAAATGCATATATTAAGTATAGATTAGTGAAGATTAAGTATGATTATATATTTGAAAAGTTAGGAAAAATAAATATCAATTTTACAAATTTTATATTTTACGGGGCTAGGGTCTTTTTAGCATTAAAAAAAGATCAAATTGATCGATTGAATCATAAATTCATTGTCTATCTAGTATAGTATATATCATAAAATTGAAAATTCTTTAAACTACTATAAATCGGTTGAACCGATAGATGAATCGAAAAAATCGGGTTTAAACTTCCTTTTAAAATTTTTTTGAAAAAAAATTTTATTATACATCATAATACCTAAACCCTTAATCCCTTAAATCTATGTAAAAAAGCATATCGTTTAATTAAATATATACTTTATGAAATATTTATTATATATATTTTTAAAAATATTTACTATATTTATTACTTATTTAATACTTAAATTTTTTCATGTAACCGCCTAGTTCAATCGGTCCAATTCATCGAACCGATAATTAAAGATTTCATTAGTTTAACCTTCAATTTGATATTTCAAACATCGAGTTTCTTCCGCATCCGACTACGGCATGCCCTTTGGTTTAGGGGTTCAGTGTGTTTGTAAAAATTTCAGTCACCCCACATTCAAAACGGGATCTTAAAGTTTCATTTGGGAAGCCTCGTAATATAGGAAACACTTGCGGCAGCCGCATGACGCTCTCAAAAACAGCCTTCTAGTAGTTAGGAAACCATTTGTTAAAACAGATGCCAACGTGTAATCTAATGAATTAAGCCAATACATACATACATATACATATATATATATATATTCCTTCAAATTGAAACACAGACAGAGGGGGAAAAATGGTATCATTTCGAACAATTTGACAGTGAAAAAGCCATGAAGAATCATGAAATGCAAACCATTGGTCCATTTTTACCTCAAATTCGGTGTATGAGTTCTTTTTTCACCAAAGAATTCCCAGTATTATAGAATAAACACTTTTTATTTTGGCTTTCTGTGTTTGGAATCACACTATGATTTCACTTCTTGATTATGACTTGCAGACGTAAACTGAACATCAGAATTATTGCATTATTCTATTCCTTTTCTCAAAAACTCTTTTATGAGAAAAAGAAACTAAAGAAAAAAAAAACACGAAAACTATCAAAATCAAAGCTATATTCCAACTTCATAAAAATTTAGTTGGAATTATTAATTGATATAATTAATTTGTTTAAATTTCCGACGTTCGTAACTCATTTGCATCCTGTAACTTTGTGCTAACAACGTCAAGCTTTCATGTATCTGGGATTGGGACTTGTTCTTTTGACAGACACTAACGAAGTGGGAACTCTAAACTTTTGCATTTAAGTCAATGTCAATGGCATCTGGTTAAATTGGGAGAAAATAATTTCACTCATTTTTTTTCTTAACCCTAGGCATCACTTCAGGCTTTTACATCCAAAAGAATCCAAAAAGTGCCTTCAAGTTTGGGCCATCCTCAGTCATGTAAGAAGCGGTGCATAAGGAGGTCCCATTTACCAAAAACAATTCTCAATTCCTCCCATTACTGTAAAAGACAAAAATGACATATAAAAAAGCACTATCCGACGATCCTCTCCAAATGCCACTGGCCCTATCTTAATCTGGTGGGATTCTTGAGACTAAAACTGGAACTTAAAACCACCACTCTGATTTGCTTCCATTTTCCAGTTTCTTTTCATTACTGTAAAGCCATCAAATAGAATTCCATGTTAATAAACTTACGATTGCAAGTAGGTTTTTGGTTAGCATGAAATTGAAAGTAAATATTTTTTAATCTGATATTTAATTTAATTGATTCATATAATTAATTTTAACCAATCAAGTCTACCAAATTTGCTTGTCTTATTGTCAGCTTCTAATTTGTCAAAATAAAATTCAAATTAGCAGACAAAGTGGAGGCCGCAACAGCACTTTAATCATAGCAAGCAAATTCTTACTTAAAAAGCATTAGTAATTAGATGCTAAGACTACCAATGAAATGACTGGATTCATTTCACTTCCTCCATTAACAAAAATAGTAACATTTTCCTTTTGAAGTCAACTAAGTGCAAGTTTGGGTTCCACACGCTTTCAAATCCCCTTTTCGGTCTTGCCTGCAATTTAATTCAATTCAATTCCCATCATTTCAAACTATGTAATTTTTGCATTACAAAACATACAGGGGGGCATGCACTTTTCTTGATTCAGTTAACTCATCCCCATTATTCTTTCCCCAAAATGAAAAATGGGATGCACTTAGCCAGCTTCCATGATAGCTGCCATAACTACAGACATTTTTCATTCTTTTGTCTGCTAAAGTCCACTACAAAACATTGCGGCCATGCCAAGTGGTGCGTCCGAATTGCACCATGTTTTGACATTTTATTGGATGGAAAGTGTTTGCCGCTCGACATTGACATTAAAAATTGTAAAGTGTGCAACATTATGTGTCTTTTGATAAGTTTTTTTTTATAGATTAAGCTCGAAAAATTTTATCTTTATTTATTAATAGATTCGGATTTAATCAAATCAAAATTTCATTTCATTTTATAAAATTTCCTAACGTGGGAATTTTAGGGATTTTTATCCTTTTGTACTGTCCTGTGAACCATCCCAAAGAGTACACTTACTCATCAAGTTCATCACTTGGAGGCAGATTCACTCTCTTCTCCTTTTATCTTTTCATAAACTTTAATAAAAAGCTTATGGTTGAAGTTCTCCTACTTTAAAGCCCAACTCCATATTCCACACCCATGATTTTGATTTTCTTTTCTTTTTCTTTCTTTGCCTGTCAAACTTAAAAGCTATTTGACCTTTGTAAGTAACAAAGCAATTAAAAAAAAAGAACCTCTGAAAGAAAAATCCTTTAGTGGGGTTTTACTGTTTTTGCTGCTTTTGTTGTCACATTTTTAAGTTACAATTAATCATATTTTATATCAATGCTATGGATGCTATTTCATATTCATATAAATCTTCTAATATTTTAAGAGAATGTTAAATAATTTATGATAACTCAGGGTATTTCCACCTTTTCAAATTTAATGAATATAATCACTATGATATAAAAAAATAAATAATCTTAATTTCTTACAATAAAATAGTTGAAATTCTTTTGATTTTTTTTTTAAATTCAAGCATTTATTTGAGTATTATGTTAATAAACAAGAACTCTTCCTTTCTTGCATTAATCAGCAATGGCAAAAACTTGTGGTCCAGTTAGCAACTTTGTCGCGTAGCTTAACTTGTCAATTTGATTTGGCTGATCTTAGAGTGCATTGAGACATTTTTTTATACAATTATAATTAATGCAAGCATGGAAGGAAACTATGAAAAAACCCCACCATTTTCTTTAAACACCATCTGTCATCATCTCAAACGAAAGTGACAACCAACCCTGCAGCTTAAATTTTCTGCAAAACTTAAAAAAATGAGTTCCATCTCTGTTAAAAGATATATATATATATATATATATATATATATATATATTTAAAAAGAGCACTGTGTGAAAGACTGAAAGTTGCATTTGCATGTATCCATTCCCCTCATCAAAATGAAGGGTTTAAAGTTTTTGTCGTATTTTTTTATTGGCTAAAAAACCTGATTGGTTTAAAGTTTTGTCTCATTGCTTGCAAGTTGCAACTTGGATTTAAGGATCCTGATGGCTAGATTGATAATCAGTAAAAGAAATACAATATATATATATATATATATATATATATAATACTATACCGTTTCAATCAGCATCTTGCTTGCGCACGGTTTGAAGTGGGCAGTAAAACTGGATTAATAAAACTTATCTCCTTTGCAATTTGCATTAAGCAATTAATGACTAAAATTTTTTAATCATAAGCTTAATTTTTAGGTTGGATATTGTTACTGCAGCTTGAAAAAGTTTAATTAAAAAATAATTATCTCGTATATTAATGATAAAATGAAAAACTTCACAAACAAAGTTCGTCGATGACACGTGTCTCATTTTTTTTTAAAATATACTTTACGGGTCATATGTCATCTCACTAAATCCATTTAATCGCTTATATATATTTTTTTCTTTACCATCGTTAATGTATTAGATTATTATTTTAAAGAAACAAATTTATGTTTGATGCACCGATAATGTAATAATAAACTAAACCATGACATCTCATATCTGGTTTATTGTCAGTGAACTAAATCATGCTACCTCATGAATTTACACGCTATCAATAAATCATATATAAACCCTAAAAATATAGATTTGAAAAGTGTGTTTAAAATTATCGTGAAAATTCATAGTTTAGAGTTTTTTTTTTTTTGAGAGTTGATGTTAAAAAAGCAACGAATAAGTCATTTTAATAATATTTGAGTAAAATAATATTAAGAGTAAGAATAAATATGATTTCTATATTTTCTTGAAAAATAAAGTTTAAGGGTTTACAATAGTTATATTTTTTTTATAATTTTAAAATATATAAATATATCCTAAAATGATAATAAATTTTTAAAAAAATATAGAATTTTATAATTTACAAAATAAAAACACATTCCAAAATACTTACACGGTTGGTTAATGTTTTTTTAGTCCAAAAGCAATTTTGTCTCAGAACTAGAGGCAAATCGCAGTAGAAGTTGGAGTCGACATATATTATATGGATTTAAATATTATTTTAAATTAAAATGATTAATTTTGTTTATTTATGCAAGTTTTTATTTAATTTTATGTATAAAAAATTATTTTATACATTATCAATAGAGTTTTTAAACTTCACGAGCAATGTTAAGATAATTCACATATACTTCTTAAACATAATAAAAATTAATTAAAAATAAAAATAGGCACAAGGTAAATTCTTAACTGGTTTACGAAATTAAAAAAATTTTATTGTCAATATATCAAATATTAATACTGTTATGTATTACAAGTTAATATGATTAAAACTACATTACTGTTTATCTATTTATTTCACGAATTTATTATAATTTTTTTATAAATACTTAAAATAAAAAAAAATTACCATAAAAGTTAGATCACAATTATTTAAATTTAAAGAGAACCAAATTGACTTTTTAGCTTTTATATTAAAGGGAACATATCACCTATAATTCTTTTTTTTTTTATAATCTTATAATTATCCAATCACAACATAGAATTACGTAGGAGTTCACTAGTTAAAACTATAAGTTTTACATAATATTTTTATGAGCGCTATACAATTTAAGATTGTGATTGATTAATTATACAACAATAATTACATGTAATATGCTCCTCATATTAAAAACTCTAAGTGTCAACCAAATACTAAATATGGTTTTTTACTCACTATAGTCTTTTTTCATATAATTTTTCAGTTAAGACAAAATTACTATCATTTTCAATTTATTAATATATTTTCTTGTTCTATATTAATATACTGTATATAGTTTTAATTTTTCATATAATTTTATTAATATATTTTTTCCATTTTTCTATTCTTTCCATGCAACTTTTTCTATAGTCCCACTTTATTACTTTAATGGAATTTTTTCTTTCTTGTTTAAAAGAAAAATATATTATTTTACATAAAATTATTTATTTCTTGTGTTATGTTTCATTATACGTTTGTTTACAAACTGATGAAATATTAATTAATACATATACATATTAACATAATAAGAGATATTTTATAAAAAAAAATAGAGATCTAATAAAATATTAATTAATATCCTAAAAATCAAATGTTAAAATTCATCATTATTTAAAGCAAATAATGATTAGAATTCCCAAATGAAATAATATTAGATGAAGCCTTAAGATTCTCAAGTCTTCCAATATAATTTCATTTATTATATTATTTATTTAATTTACGCTTGAAGTTAGACTGTTTCAAAGAAAAAGACAGAAGTAAGTCGACACCTTGAAAAAAAAAAAAAAAAAAACTTAAAAAAGAAATGTTTGTTAAATCCAAATTGCTATTGGAAGAAGAGTGGGCTCACCACATTGATAGAGAATTTGAATAATTTTGAGCAAATATAAAAAGACAGAATCTATCTATTACATGATTTTGACACACTTTTTAAAAAATAATAAATTAAAGCTTATTAAAAAAATTGATAGCTTTTTTCAAATAAAAAAAATTAGGTAGTGTTTTTAAATAAAAGAAAAATTAGATAATTAACTATTATTTCAAAAGAAAAAAACACAAATACTTTAATTTTATATTTATTTTAAATGTTTTATTTAGATTTTTTTTAAAATTTTTCAATTATTTGATTTAATTTGTGATATTATTTCAATTAAAATATTAAATTTTTACATTTATTTTAATTTTTTTTAACAGGAAAAAAAATTATACAACTTCCAATCAAAGCAAAGATCTTGGATCATCCTCTGTCAGTCATGATGTAGATTCTTCAATTTACTCAGAAAATGTACTTAATTTCGCGAAGGGTTCGGATTGAAGACATCTTTAGTTCTCATATTCAACATTTATTTATTTATTTATTTATTTATTTAGCTTTCTAATGCAAATTGTAACCAGCCAATAAATCCTTAATTATTAACTTTTTATTTTATTTATTATGTTTAATAGAAAAAAAAACTCTTATGATAAGTAATTTATGTATCAATATTATACTTATATATTTTATTATGTCAAAATTATATTTAAGATATTTTATATTTATATAAATTTTTATACGTTAGTAATTCGTATTATATAAATTTTGATATATTTATATATTTATATTATATTTTTATTATGACGACACATCGCTGCCTGTCGCTTATGGTGTGGTTTGACATCAGTTGTTTAACGTTTTATTTTTTTAATAATATTGTTTTGTTATCATAAATTTTTTGAGGAATTATTAAACTTTTTTTAAAAAAAAATTTGCATCCAATATGGTGCAAATATATGTATGATTTTCACTTAATAATTATGCTATTACTCAATCATTTTAGCAATGAACTTGAAAAAAAAATAATTAAAATGCAAAGAAATGATTGTGGAAACTCCTATAAACAGGGTGATTCAACATTTTTCTATTTTATAATAAAGTTTCAATCTAACCAAAATATAAATTCATTTGAAAGTTCAGTGATTCACTCTCGTTACGATGAAATTGTTGGAGTACC
Source organism: Adansonia grandidieri (assembly GCA_038382065.1). Classification (NCBI taxonomy): domain Eukaryota; kingdom Viridiplantae; phylum Streptophyta; class Magnoliopsida; order Malvales; family Malvaceae; genus Adansonia; species Adansonia grandidieri. The sequence goes on from JBBYHK010000013.1 coordinate 317,473, forward strand.
TCTAATCGAAATTCAAAATGAAACTTGAATAATAACAATTTTCTCAATGCAAAAGTGACGATTTATATATATATATATATATATGTGTGTGTATATATGAATGATTAATAAAATCATTTTGTGGCCAACGACTAAGCTTTTTCTTTTTCTTCGCTAGAAACCGTCCAAACAGCAATCTCTTTCGCTTTCACAGCATCTAATTTTGGAGGCCTCTCTTACTTCAGCTTCTTCTTCTTCATCTTCTTCTTCTTCTTCTTCTTTTTATTATTATTATTATAACTTTTGTTTTAGAACCCAAGTTGGCATAATAACACCAATATTGCGACTAGAAAAGGCACCACTTGGTTGACAGATTTGACCTGCCTTCATTTGCCTACACTGCTTTGCTTTCAAGTCTAAAACAATCAGGGCTCACAGGCAAGTAGCAAGTAGTCACCATTATTGTAAATGAAGAAATGAATCAATGTCATGTGCTAACATGATTAATCTTCTATTTTTCAAAGAATGAATGAATGCAACTTAATAAATTCAGTTAAATGCATAAACGTGATTGTTTTCTTTCAATAAAAAAAATTAATAATTTATTATATTCGAACATTTAATTCAATGAATTGTTCATGATTTTTTTTTTTTCACTCAAACAATGGGATATGATTTTTTTCAAAATAAAATAAAATAAAAATAATATGTTATTCTACTAACCCAATTTTTTCTTCTCCATTTCTTACATTTTTTTTTTCACTTTTAGCCTACAATTCTTAAGATGCCTCTGCTCTAGCTCTTATGTCACTTAATTTCTCTATAGATATGGTTCTTAATTTCAAGTATATCTCGTAATTTTGAATACGATTATATAAAAACAATAATACATAACATGAATATATATATTAAAATCTATATAATACAAATTATTAACGTATCAAAATGTATATATTTATAAAATATCTTAAATATAATTATGATATAATAAAATACATAAATATGATACGAATATATGAATTATCAAATTTAAATTTTCACGTGTATGGCCAACATGAATTCCAATTTCCCTGTACAAAAATCACACTGACATTCGGTTCCTGTTCATTGCATGCTTAGTGCCTTGAAACCAGCTTAGGGTTGGATTAGTTTTTAACTTATTATGCAAAAAGATTAAAGTTGGTCCAAAATATGGGCAGCTCTCAATAACTTCATATGATTGCCTCAGATTTTTTTCATTTTGTTTTGGTTCATTCAATCCTTCATTTATTTCAAATCAAACATCCCATAAAGAAGAATTTGTCATTAGTATTATTACTATTCGCTTTCAACAGGGTATAATATCATCTTTGATTGAAGATTAAAATCAAAAAGACACTTGAAACATGAAAAGAATAATTTTTTTTATAATATAAAACCTTTAGCTTTGTTGTGTGTCTTTTTGATTGCTAAATGCTAATCCAAGTGTTAATAATGTATTAAATATGATTTGTGGAACATGTTTGAGCATTATTCTTTTATAAGCCCTTTTACTATGCTTAGTGGGCATAAAAGTTATTGTTTATTGATTAAACAATTATAATTTTTGTGGCTTTAAATTTACTTTAATTTCATAGAATTAGTAGAAAGCTATTGTTACATCTTATATGATAAGATGGCTCACCCAAAATTTCATCACCTAGAGCCCAATTTTACAGGTTGGTCATGTGCTTTTATATCATGAATGAATGAATTCATTCCAGATAAGTTATTTAGTCTTAACTTGTTAAATCTAAGTTTTAATATTAGATTGGTTAATTCTAACACAATTTACTAAAATTGTTAAATCTAACTTGGTTTAGTGGGAGAGCTTGACAGTGAACTTAAAGTTTAGTTTCATTAGTTCATACATATGCATGTTTCATATTCGAATTTTAATATTTAAAATTTTTTTTTTTCTTTATTCTCCATCCTGTGACCACCATTGCGTAAAATGAGATGTATAGCTTGGCACTAATAATCTAAATTCAAATTACTAAGGTAAGCATTTGGTTTGTTCGATTTTAAAATTTTAAAAATCAAGTGAACAAAAAAAATTTGGAGAACTGATTGAACCTATAGAAATTTGGGTGCAAAACAATCATAACCGTATTGAAATTAATTGGTTCGGTAGGTTATTTTGGTTTTTCACTCATATTAGGGTGGGTTAGATAATGTTAATTGGATTTTTTCTTAAATGAAAATAATATAATTTATTTATTTTTAATTAAGGTCAATTTGTTCATAAACCAATCAAATAAACATATTAAAATCAAACTATCTAACTTAATAAAATCAAACACAAACAAACCAAAATGAATAGACTCATAAATCTATTTCAAGCAATGATTTTACTCCATAGTAATTGATATCGTATCGGTATTGATTCTATTGACTAGTTTGTACCGATCTTACCAATAAAATAAATAATTTTAAGATAAAACAAACAAGTTCTAGTAACATACTAATTTTAAGATAAATCAAAATCTAAAATATTAACGTTGATTCGTTTAAATATCAAAATAGAAATAATATATTTGTCGACACTGACAATTTTGTTTTGTTCACCCGGCCCCTACAAATTACAGTTAGCAGAAACAGGACGGAGGTTGATGTCCCCCACCCCCCCCCCACCCACTTCAGTTGCTGGTATTTCGATAACCTCCTGCATCTTCTCGATATAAGCCCTAATTTATTTTTCAATTTCTTTTCCGAATTAATTTTCTCTGTTGAAATAAGAGTTTGTAAATTTCATTTTAATAATAATAAAAAAGTTGTTCTTTTTTCTTCCCTTTTATCAAATTTTTTAATCTTCTCATAATGGTTATTCTTTTATATACATATACATATACATATATATTTAATCTTCTGATAAAGGTTATTCTCTCTCTCTCTCTCTCTCTCTCTCTCTCTATATATATATATATATATATATTAGCTAGTTGAGAATTGTGTTTTAAGAATAGATTATGTAAGAGCAACTTAATGCAAAATGTCATGCCCAAATTATGAAGGAATTGATTACAATGCAAATTAAGCTTCCATTCATTCATTCAAATCAGATGTCAAATCTATATGCATAGTCCCTAAATTAGACTGTCCATAATCTCGTAATTTTGATAAAATTTGCCATGTTTTAATTGGACAAGAAGCTATCTGAGGGAAAGAATTGAAAATGAAAAACAGAAAGAAAAGAAAAAAAGAAAGAATCAGTTTACATTTATTGTCGCAAGTTTGTTAATGTTAGATTATGTAAGAATTTTATCACGCTGTTATAATCTTGTATACACGTTTTTTCTATTATTATTATTATTATTATTATTGTTATTATTATTATTATTATCTATAAGAGTATATTTGAATGAAGAGTTTTAAAATGTTAGTATTTTAAAATTTATCAATTTAAAATATTAGCATTTGTAATTGTATTGTTTGGAGAAATATTTTTTAGAAAGAAATTTTGAATATTAAAATTTGATTAAATAGAAAATAATTATAAATAATAATATTAAAAATAAAATAAGAAAAATATGCAATATGAATGTCATTAGATTTGTAAGAATATATAGATATTTTTAATAACGTAAAAAATAAAAATAAATTTTAAAACAAGTTTTTTATTTAAAATTAAAAAAATAATAATTTCATTAAAAAAAGAAACTTAATAAATATTAATATATTAGTAAAGAAATTAAATAATTTCACAAATGTAACCTGTGGAATTTACGAAGGGAATTTGACTTATCTAAAATTCTTTTTTCAAATTCTAAAAATTTTAAAAATTTTAAATTTTATTTTACTGAACAAAAAAATTTTATTTTAGAATTTTAAAAATCTCTTTATAAATAAATTCCTTCCTCAAAAGCTCTCAACCAAACACACCCTAAACATTTAATTACAATTATTATGTCATATTTAGTATTATCTACTTTAAAGGTTAAACATATATATATTTTTTAATAATTCCTACAACAAAATGTGGGCGTTCATATTAATTCGCAGTTATTTGCCTGTATAAATTAATTCAAATATAATATATACACTAGGGATCTATGTGTAAAATTAAATTAATTTTATATACTTTTATAAATTTATATATGATTCATATTAGTATAAATTAACTGTTAAATTAAATAATATAATTGTATTCGTCATGCACGTAACTTTTCGAATCGATTCGACATTTGAATTATATCAATCGAGAATATTAATGTTTTCAATATATATTTAACAGTTGAAATTTTTTATATCGAATAAATACTTAATTATTTTTTATTTACTTAAAACTCCATATATATGATCTATATTAATAGAGATAAAATACGATAACTAGATTAAACAAGCATATATAGATATACATTTATTTAGCCTTTTAAATCATTATGAGGAAAATCATGTTTGAGGCTTATATATAAAAGTAAATAAGTTATGAAATAAAAAAAATTAATATGATTAATTTATTAATTGGATCATCTACCTTAAAAAAGATGCAAAATAATTTCTTTAATAATTGCATTTGCAATGAACTAAGCTAAACCCTTTTGCAAATTCCTCACTAGCTTTCCATTTTAGTAAACTAATGTTTTAATTCTCAAACAATTTACGCAGGAAAGGACACGTATCGTAGTGACAATTCTTTAGATCTTTTCAATTTTTTTTTTTTAATTTGAATCATGTTATTCATTTTAACATCTTTCCAGATTTTACGTCAATAATTTTTATCAATTTATGATGTTATAAATAAATTGTTTATTTTTATCATTTTGAAGAGCGTGTCATTTATTTAAAAATTTTATTAATTTACTTTCCTTTTAAAAATAGAATTGTAAAAAGCTAAAAGTACAATGTATGCTAATTCAAGCTTTATATTTAAGAAAAAAATTTATTTTCACCCCTCATATTTTGATTCATATAATATTTAATTTTAATATTTTTTTTTTATTTACACTTAGTTTTTATAATTTGACCGCTAAGATAAATGAAGATAATACTCCCTTTTTCTTTGCTTGCTGATAATTTTATGCCCAAACTACCTTTTTCTTTTTCTTCCCCTTTTTCTCCTCAAAATGAAACTTTAAAACTTTAAAAAGTTTAAATTTCATTAATTTTAATAAAAAAATTAAAATTTAATTCAATTAAACTTAAAATAAAAAATAATCTATCATCAAAAATTGAAATTTTGGATGAAAAGAAACATGAAAAAAAAAAAAAAAAAAAACTAAAGAAAAAATGAGAACAAAACCCGTTTGAAAAAACATGAAAAAAATGCGAACTCTTCAAAGTAAAAGAAAAAAAAAACATGAAAAGAAAGAAAACTTATTTGAAGAAACATGTAAAGAAAACCATTAAAGAAGACATCAATGATTCAATTTTGACTGAAAATAAAACCCATAATTTAAATTTCAAGATTTCGACTAATGGGATTTCGATAAGGGTTTTCATGTGGAAATCCAAATTAGCAGTGGAATGCTCAAAGAAGTAACAATCAGGAGTGAACATTTGATCGGTTCGGTCGGTTCGATCAATAAAAATTTCAAACCGAATTAATCAACTTAGCTAGAGGAATCGACCAAACCGATCAACATTTTTAACCATAACCGAATTAACCGAACCGACTAAATTTCGGTCGGTTTGGTCCGTTAGTTCGGTCAAATCAGTTTATTGGGTCTTGGGCTAATGGTTATATATTTGAGTTGGGAATGGGTTTAATTGGGCTATTAATATATATAAATATATAATTATTAAATATTAAAAGTTCGGTTAATTCGGTTAATAATTTTACTAACCGATAACCGACAGAATTAACCAAATAAACTGACATAACCATCGAACTGACTTAACCGAACCGAATTAACCAAATTTTATTAATTAAGTCAATTAAGTCGGTTTGAACCGACTTATGCTCACTCCTAGTAACAATGGAATATGAAGAGAAAAAGAATAGGATTCATTAAAGAAAAGGGAAAAAAAAGATTGATTATAAACAAAAATGGAAATTAAAGAAAAGAAAAGTAAAATCTGATTAAATGGAAGAGAAATTGTAGAATAGGATTTAGATGGTAGACAGAAGGGAGAGACTGATGAAAGTGGGAGAGAAAAGAAATGAAGAAATTAAGTAAAAAGTAAAAGAAATAAAAAGTATAACAGTCATTTATTTAAAAAAATATAATAATGTTATTTTATATAAACGGAATAAAATTATAAGATATAAATATTAAAAAAAAAATTTTATTACTCAACTAAAATACAAAGGTGAAAATAGATTTTTTTTATATTTAAAGATATAATTTATTTATACTATATATAAAATTTCAGGTCGAATGAGAGAAAATATATAAAAATTAAATTAAAATTATAAATTTAAAATGAAATTAGAAATATTTAAGTTTTTCAATTTTAAAAAATAAATATTCAAAAAAATTCACATTTTCAATAAATCTTTTAATTAAAAAACTAATCACTTAAAAATTATTTTTATTTTTGATTTATTATTTTTAAAATCAAATAATTTTTAAAATAATATTCTTTTTCACTCTGAAATGAGTGATAAATTCTCGTTGTAGATACAAAATAAAAGTTAATTCCGTAAAAAAAAAAAAAGAAATTAACACTGAAAAAAGCCCTCAAACGAAGGGGAGTGTATAGCACGCGCTTTAAAACAGCGTGGGAAAAATTGTTCCATTCTGACATGAGAGAGTGAGTGATGACCACTGTCCAGCCCTCAGCCATGCCCAAAAGCGTGGCGTCTTCGCTCTTCTTATTATTTTATAATTCCAACCCACGAAAGAAACAAACAAATTCATTTTAATAAAATAATAATTATAACTGTATTTTATTATTAAAAATACTAACTCCCTCTAAAAAAAAAAATAAATTGGTTAATTACATCAGTTAAATTAAAAATTAATAAATCTAATGATTGAATAAAAATTTAGTAATAATTGAATCAATAAAAATTAATTAATTAATAAAATTTTATTTATATTTAATGATATTTAAATTTTTAATCTTTAATTTTATGTTTGATGCTGCTTTTTTAACTTAAAAATTACTATGAAGTTCTTACGAACAGCAAGAGCTTTAAAAATTAAAGTATAATTTTTTGTAATTTTACTTATATAAGTGCTTTTCTTATGGATATTAAGTCTATATTTAATAAATGAGGATACTTTTTGAATAAAAATAAAACTTTAGTTTTAAAAAAATAAAAATAAAAAAGCCCATATTTTTAATTTTTTTGAAGTTTTTTTTTTTATTTTGTTTATTAAAAATAAACTGACTTTTAAGAGTTTCTCAAAAAAACCTAATTTTTTTCGTATCTGCTTTTAAGAAGTTTTTAAATAAAAAAAATAGACCAAATAGGTATTAAAAATTATATTATTAAATTAAATATATTTTTATTAATTATTAACTATATTTTAAATTTATTTTAAATTAAATTATTATTTAATCAACATTTAAGATTTAAAGATAAAGATTTAAACTCTACTTTTTTAAACAAAAAAATTACATCAATAATTAAATTAAATATTCAAATATTATTAAATTATTATTTGATAATTAAAAAAATAAATATATCAAATCAATCCATCTAATTGATTGGATTACTTAAATTAAATATAAGAATCTAACTGCTTTGAATTTTCAATTCATTTTTTTTTTAACCATTGCTCTTTCTGTTAAGTAGAAGTGCCCAGCCACGATTAGGGGACAAAGGGAACGGACTACGGTATATGATGTCCTTTTACACTTTGTCCAAATTATAAGTATTACCTATTTTATTACATCACTTGTTTTTTTTCCCCTAAACATCTAACGACTGAATGAAAATGAAAATAATAGCACCCTCCGATAATTATTGTTATTATAAGTATGTAAATTCTCTCTCTTCTTTAAAGTCCTGCTACAACCAAAAGCCAAAGCCAACTAAAATTTTCTCTCTCTTTGCATTTTGGCTGCTATGTTTTTTAGGTTAGTGCTTTCAATTTTGCTTGCTCTACTTAGGTTCTGGAACTCTGCTTTCTAGGGAAGGAGTCCAATCACTTCTTCATTAAACGAGGTTCGGTTCTTTCTTTGAAGAATCAAGGAAAGTGTGTGCTTTCGTGGGTAAGAAATGTATGCAGAGACGGGGCCGTTTTTCCCTTACTTGCAGAACTGTTCTCTAGATTTTCAGCAGTTTGATGAGTACTGCAAAACCCAGAAACCCAATGCTTCCATGGTACTGATTATCTCAATCTTTGTCTCTGATCTCTTTTTTTTCTTCTCACTTTCATTGCTTTGTTTTCTTTTGGGTGGTCTGCATTTGTTTGATTGGGTCTGGTTTTAAGGTGGGTTTCAGCTTTGGTTGCCTGTATCTGAAGAATTGGGGGTCTTTGATATTTGCTTCATCTTTACTTTGTTCTTTACACTGTATTTTTTTTCTTTTAAAATGGAGCAAAGAAATGGAGACAATTTTGTGTTTCAGTTAAAATTTAAAGTTTTTGAGTGATTTCACAGTGGAACTTCATTTTCCCATATTAAAGATTTCAATTTTTAGGGAATTTTTTGTTTCAGGTTCCCCTCTAATGACAAAGAAAAACGGTGGGAAAAAAAATGTATTTTGGAAGCTTCAGCATTTATGTTCTATGCTTTTTGGGTTCTTGTGTGAAAGGGAGGGGGGACTTTAATTAGTTTATTCGCTTAAAACACTTTCTCAGCAAACAAACAAGGCTGAAATGGAAATATATATATATATATATATATATATATATATTTGAAAGTAATATTTACATGCTCCATCAGGAAAAAGGAAAGAAAGCAAAGAAAGTTGGAATATAATTGGAAAATGATTTCCATGTCACGAGTTCCGTGTTCTTGAAGATTTCCTCCATTTTCTTCAACTTTTTGGTCTGAACTGATTATCGGGCTTTTCACTTTTTAACCCACTTATACAGAGAAATTAAGTAAGAAAAAAGTCACTGTGTGTTTTTTTTTTTTTCCGGTTCAAATTTGATGCACCTTCACTGCATGGTTCTATACACTGTTAGTATTCATATTATTACATCACATCATTAAATAAACAAAAAAAATTTAAAATTCTTGAAAATAAATAGATTAACTATATTTTGTAACAGGTAGTGTGATATGGTCCACTGTCAGTGTATGGATCTATACAATTACAGTGCATCAGACATAAATTTTTTCTTTAAGTGTAAAGGGGGAAAAAAGTTTGGGAAGTCAAGAGGTTCATTTTATCTTTATTTTAGTTGGTCTTAAAAGTGAGACTTTAAGTTTTGGAGAAATTAGGATAAGGAAAAATTACCCTTTTAATGGTTGTTATAGATCTTTTCTTAGTGTGATAATGATGATTTTTTGTTTTGAGGACTTGTAGTTTTTGTTATTTGTTGAGAAGGCTTTTGAATTTGATTATTAATGTTTGATTGCCATTAGTAATTTGTCTGTCTTAAAATATGAACATAGAAAGAAGCACAATCAGGATTTATATTTTGGTCCTTTTTCCTTAGTGGCAATCCTCTAAGCAACTATATAAACCAGTTCATGCGGCTGGAGTTAGGTATTATATTAACACAACAATGTTTAAGGTTGAATAAGTTATTACTAAAACGAAATTTAGATCGATTCCTTGAACAATCAAATTTTGAATTCGGTTGTATTACTGAACTGGTTTTTGTGGATTGTGGAGAGGGAAGAGGTGGATGAGCACATTTAAATGAACACGATAAGGATGACATTTGCACTAGAATCTTCCAGTTTGAGCTTAACATGTTTCATTCAGCAAGAGATCCTGTTCACTAGTTGATAATATTTGTATCTTAACCTTCCCTATATTTGTTCATGCCTCATGTAGAACAACCCGGTTCAGGTCTCCACGATATCTGAATATGACCTGGGAGGAGAAGGTGATCTGTTCAAGGCTCCAGAACCCATCATTGAAGAACCAATTGTGGGCCTTGTTCCCATGACTGCAGCCATCTCATTGATCTCGTGCGGCGAAGATGTAATTACTTCACAAGGACTTAAGGCTGCAGATATCGAGTCAATTCAAAATGAGCAGCTTTTAGAGGTTCTATATGAGTGTGAGAAGGATCTGATGGCGCAAGCAGCATTAGAAACACCACTGTCTGAGGTCCTTGATTTCCAGGTTCCTGTTGTGAGGACTGATGAAAACCAAAATCATGAAAACGAAGTGCTCCTCAATGTCCCTTTCCAGAAAAGTGTCAGCTCCGGTTGCTTAAGCTCAATGGAGTTGAAGCAAGGGGCTGCAATCAAGCCTAATTTTCTAGATTTTCCAGGAATGGATTTTGGTTCTGTTTATGGAATGAGGAGAGCATTTAGTGAAGGAGATATAAAGGTCAGCCTTGATTCTTTTTGCTTGGTTTTATTTACCTTTTTACTTGTCCAGCGACTGATATGATGGCTGTTAGCTTTTCTGTTGGCATTTTCATGGAATACCATTTCTTTACTTGAAGTTGATCCGATTTTAGACTTCATTACTCTGGCTGATGCACCAGATTTTAGAGTGTTAAGAGCCTTTCCCTTGAATTACCTGGACCTTGTCTTATTAGAGAGTGTATCTTTCCATCCATGACTCTCGTGCTGTTCGGCTTTCATCTTCTGCCATAGTTTTGCTTGGAGCCCAAAAAATGGTTAATTTACCAACATGTTATATCCATTACAAAAACTTTAATAAATAATTTGCATAAGTTACTTATGAACACAACAAGGTTTATCCCTTATTGAAAAACACAAAACACACCGGGAAGCGATGTGGATCCTGCTTTGTGATTAAAATCTACTCATATTTAAAACTCAAACATGTTCCTTCTTTTGTCTGAAAAATCCAGTGTTTTCTTTGTCGTTACCCTCTTAAAAAACCCACCAGAATCAATTGACTCATCGAAATATAGTTGAGCACTGAGCATCTGTTGTCTTTATAACGAAGTCTAGTGAACTGAGAAACTTTTAGATGTTTCTGGCCATTTCCACAGGATGGACTGAGTCATTGATACTGAGTTTTTATGACAGACCCTTGGCAGTGGTAATGTGAGCGTCGTCCGTTCTCCCCTTGAGCGACCAATAATTGTTGGCAGCTGTTCTACTGAAGATCGAAGGGAAAAGCTTTCCAGATACAGGAATAAGAAGACAAAGAGGAACTTTGAAAGGAAAATCAAGGTAAAAAGTTGTTTCAATTCCAGAGCAATCAGTTGCATTTTATCCTCAGCTTTTAAAATCAGAAAAGATTACTATAACTGCCTAAAGCGTCTAGCAAGGAGGACATGTACGGATGCCATGGTTTTTTTTTTTCGTATTCCATATCTGACACTTTATTAGGCCTCTGTACCGAAACTCATAATATGGTTTGCTTTGTGCAGTATGCTTGCAGGAAGGCTCTTGCTGACAGTCAACCAAGGATCCGTGGAAGGTTTGCAAAGACTGAAGAATCCGACAACTCCAGGAGGCAATAATTGTTGACTAAATTAAGTAATTACCAAGTAAAACAGGAATGAAATAGCTAGGTCCAATGAGGTAATGTAAAAAAATTAGTAGTGTCAATTTGGTCTATATAAGGCTTTGTGAAAATCAGTATACAGGTAATGCTAAATAAACCAGAACCCCAGCTCCTGGGAAATGGCTATATCTTATTTGCTGTAAGAACCTCCTCTATGATGGAAATGTCCAAGTAGGATGTACATAATGTTTGTTCAATAAAATGGCAAAGCAGAAATTTGTATTTGTTCATATATGTTTTTTTATAAAATGATGATGTTTCAGCTATCTTGCCTCTATCTGATCGCATTTTGTAATTTCCTGAAGTATCTGGTTATGTTCTTGTGCACCAAGGCGTATTTCCTACAAAGATTTTCTTTGTTGCATTGTTCTACCTCGTCAATTTTTATGAGCACTACCCATACATGGATATAGTGATAGGACCTTTCAACAATTCTTTAAATATACAAAAAAAAAATTAAATATACTTATATTAAAAATTCTTTGTATCTAATACTTATATTCGAGTTTAAAAAACAGTTCCTAAGAAAGGTTGATGATAAAGAATACATAAAATTGGTGTTGTGCAGATGTTCCTATTCCATCACGAGCTCTCCATCAAATCCAATTGATTTCCTCTCATTGGACTGCAATGGCTGCCAATCCAATCCCAACCCAATACCAGATCATGAACAGAAAGGTTTTGGATTTTACTATGATGACACAAAAGCATATAGCTTTCAAGGAAGTCTTTTTCTTTTTGATTAGGTGTTGATGTGTCAGTCAAATTAGGTTTTCAAATGATTGGATTATTTGTCGAAACTTTCAATGATTTTGTCAAAGTATTATTACTTTGGGAGTTTAATTTCCACCATCCGTTGCTACCATAATTCTCTCACATGGGGACAGACACAAGAAGAATCTTAATCGTGGTAAATAAAATATCATTCTTAATGGCAACTTGGGCAACAGTTCTTGTTGTTAGTCTCGTAATTACAAGGTTAAAAAAATGAATTTGAATAAAAAAACATGGTTTAAAAATGAGATTAATCTTTTTAAAGAAAGAATGATCCTTTCGCATAAAAATTTGGGAAGCAAATCTGCAATGGGTGATTCAAAGCTCCAAGGGTAAATCTTTCAAGCTCTTTCCAAAGTTTGTCTGTACAGTTGCAATATATCATACATGGTTAGAAAAAAAACTCCAAAGATATTCCACAAGGGCAAGAACTGCAAGGGAAATCTTTCTGCTGTTTTGCTATTGCTGTGAAAACACATTTTACATTTTCTTTTCCAAGTTCTTAAAGAATGCTGTTAGTACTTTTATATGTACACAATGGAGCACTAGCCAATAATGGCGATTTTGTGAGGCAATGCTCGAAAGTTTGTTTGTGGCAGGTTATCCTGATTCTTTTGGATTTTGGAAGTAAAAATTTTTAATTATAAAAAAAAATAAATTGAATGTACTTTGAATCAAATCTAGACAATTTCCTTCTATAGTTGTGTTGAACTTGGTTATAAATTTCTATCATATTTTGCATTGAGTCAGACCAATTGCAAACTATTTAATACCTACCTTACATTTGAAACCCAACTTGACCCGACTTGACATGGAAAAGACTAATCAGAACTTACATGGACGGTAGTACTAAGCCCAGCAGATAGGGTAGGCCTAGGAGTGGGTCACCAAATTTTGTTTGCAAGTATTTCTGTTCGTCGCGTTTGCGGCGTGAAGACGGCAGATGAGAGAGCTTGCCATGAGGAAAAACTTCTCTGAAAAAAAAATAAAAATAAAAATAAAAATATAGTGTTATAATACAGTACATAGAATTGGCCAAAAAAAGGAAAAAAAACAAAAACGAAGCTTTATTAGCTATCTCCAAACAAACCCTCTATATCTTTGGGTTTTTCTACGATCACAGTGAATGCCACTTACGCTGTTGAGTTGAGGCCCCCAAAGGGAGATGAATAGGTTTATTTATTTCAAACACTTCACTGCTTAAGGGGAATCAGCTCTAAGTCTAGACTTAAGATGCACTTTGCCCAAAACAAATGGTTTATGTATAGTGTTAGTAGGCCACATAAAAAAAAAACATTTTATATTCAGCAAATTTCTGAGTCTCAGGCACACTGACTGAGTGTTGCTCTTGATAAAATCTGATACAATTCAAGGGATTAAACTAAACCAGGGCCATCGGCATGCCTTGAACCTTCATGCCACTCAGCGCTTTTGTCCATGTTTATGAACTAACCCTGAAAAAGGTTTGGCAGACATAAAATATAAAGATATAATCAGACAACAGCCTTGATTAGGCAAGTTTGGACTTGAAAAAAATAGATTGGCCAACCAAAAAGGAAAAATTCTTAACCGAACTTTTGTTCTATTAACTAGCTGGATACAAGGCTTGCCGTTTTAGGAATCATGGCTGCAACATGAATATAAACAGAGTCTCTCTAATTTAGGCTGGTAATTGACTCTGGCAAAACAAGTCCGAACTATGTACCCGGCAAAAAAATAATAATAATAAAATCCATAGCTCTGGTGATTTGGAGTATTGTGGGATTGCAAGTAAATTTGACTGTTACAAATTGCTAATCATTCTCATTTTTAATTACGAACAATAAACATTGATGATAACAAAGTCGAAATCACAAAATAACGAACATTAAGTTATATTACTACTGCTGTTTGAATCATGATGTAAAGTAAAATACAACAAGAATCACTTTTACAGTTAGATGAACAATGTCATTTCATCAGTTAGAATTTTGAGCAGAAAAAACGAAGATGCAAGAGATCAAAATTATAAAAAAAAAAAAAGAAAAAGAAGTTACGTCCATGGCCGATCTTCCTCAAATTATTACAGCTTATTTGTTCCTTGTCTTCATCAACTTTCTCTTATTCTTATATTTCATCTTCTTAATCAGCAAGCCTGAGCCATATTTTTGAACCCAAGCACCGGTCATAAATAATATATATTCTTTTATTAAAAATCATTAATGAACAAAGAAAATGATGAAATAGGAATCCTTTTCTGATAGCTTTCCATTGCGCTGGAAATTGCTGGAAAACAGGACATCCCTCTGAACATGGATCAGAATCTTACTGCACTTATAATAGTCAGCCAACCCAATCCAATTCACAAACAAGAACACTGATAAAAATTATCACCAAATTTCTTCTAGAATAGCATATTCCTAAAGGAAACAAAAATCGAGAATTTCTGAATACGCTGCTTGTTGGCTGTTATTCAGTTTTTAGCTGCTTACTGGTTGTTCTGTTAAAGATGGGACTTGAAGATCAGTCAATAATCGGCACGACTGAACAGTATTGGACCCAGAGACCCATCATTTTCGTTATCATTTCGAAACCCATGTAATTTAAATGTAATCCAACCGGCTATCTCCGCCAAATTGTTTGAAGCTCGGTACAAGAGCCAACCAATGAATTTAATATTCACCAGATCCGATATTTTCAGCAATTCCAAATGATTAAAGACTTGGTAGATGGATTGAAAAGATTGCTCATATTTGGAAGCTTACCCATAACTGCCACTCCAAGAACATGGTGCCACAATCCAAGAAAAATCGCACAGCTCAATTGAGACTATACATGCTCCGTCAAATTCCAACTGAACCAAACCATTAATAAAGCGCCATCAACACCCCCATCATGAAAATTCGTCCAACTTATCGATAATTACCGGTCGACGATCTGGGCTGCCTTCATTTCATCCTCTTCTCCGGCACTTCATTCGCAGACAACTTTTTTCAAACTAACCATGCATCAAGTCATCAAGTTCATGAACAAAAATTTCATGCATTAAAATGCAGCATCGACTGACGATTGGATGAGCCCATTGCATTTGCATCAAATCGCTCGAAGCAACAATATCCAAATCAAAATTCCCCTCCCAAGTTCCAATAAAACGGTAGAAAACTGCTCATTTCATGATCCCGACCGAGTTCACGCGGTGCCGCTATCTATCAAAGACCAAAATCCAAATCCAAATCCATTGGAAAATATCCAAAACCAAAATTAAAAAAAAAAAAAGGTTAAAAATCATAAAAGATTCGAATATCGTCGTCTCGTGTTTTTTTTGACATTCGGAAGTTTTTGCCTGACACAAGAAAACATCACAGATACAATTATTTGAAGTCATTGTAAGATTAAGTTCCAGTTCTTAATCCCAGTGGTCCGCCAAATTCAGAACTTTTGCAGACTTTATATCAAAAACCAATTCCAAGGCTTCCTAGAAATTTGACATGGTAGCTAAAAAGCAAATCCAAAAAGGCAAAATACCCAAAAAAAAAAAAAAAAAACCAAAAAGAAACAAGTTCCAATTAGATAAACCTGTTCTGTTTTTTAATAATGGTAAGGAGGATTTAATTAAATATTATATTTTCTTCCCCTTTATACTGTGAAGCAGTTAGAGAGCGAGAGAGAGAGAGAGAGGGGTTGATCGAAACAGATCTCTATTCCATTCATTCATTCAACCAACCCAACACTTCTCTTCTTTCTCCTTCAATTTCTCATCGATCTCTCGTTCAAATTTTCCTACTCCTTAATTTCTCTTCCTTCTCTTTTCGATAGCTCTGTGTTTTCAGAGAAGGAAAAACAAGAGAGAGAGAGAGAGAGAGAGAAAGTAAAGGTGCTGGTCCAATTGGTCATTGTTGGGGAATTAGGTTTTCCATGTGAAAATCGAGGTTGATTTAAGCGTTCCCGGATTAGAAGAAAGGACTGAGAAGTGATTTCTTTTCCTTTTTTTTTTTAATGTTGATGAGAAGGGATTGATTAGAGAAAATATGATAATCAAGCGAAACCTCAAATCCCAAATGCCGAGTCTAAAACGGTGCAAACTCGGCGACTCAGTTGGTCAAGATGAAGATAACTGGGGTACAACTCGCAAGAAGCGAAAAATCAACGGCTACTATCCTCTGAATCTTCTTGGAAAGGTCGCCGCCGGCATAATTCCGATTAATCTCCATCGCATTATTGCCTCCGGCGAGGCCGAGAAGGGTTTCGCGGCTTCATGGTGCACTGGAGTCTCCTACTCCCCTGTTGAAGTGGAGTCCGAATCCAAGAGTTCAGATTGGTCCAAGGCTAAGAACCGAGCGGTTGAGATTGCTCGGCCACCTCTTGTGAGGACATCCAGAGGGCGAGTTCAGGTACTTCCTTCACGGTTTAATGATTCTGTTATTGATAATTGGAAGAAAGAAAGTAAGACTCGCTTGCGTGATTATAGTTTCAATGGGGACGTTGATGTTGATGATGATGATTTTGAATGTAAAAAGGATAGAATCAGTTATAAAACAACTAAAAAATGTAAGCAGAACGTTAAAAATCGGCGAAATGAAGAGAAGAATGATTATAGAGGGAGAAAATATACTACATTGTGTGAACAAGATGAAAGAGAGGCAGGGTATGGTAGGACTTTTGATATTAGAAAGTACTCAAGTTCCAGGAGTTCGTTAACTTCAGTGCATGAGCAATTCATTGAGGAAGATGAGAAGCACGCAAATGGCATGGACATTGTTGATTTAACAGCTGAGGAACTAAGTTTGCGGGAGAATGGTGAGAGGAAAGATGGGTTGTATGGGCCAGAGGATTTCTATGCGGGGGATATAGTTTGGCAAGGCCAGGGAAGAGGGAGCCATTTTGGCCGGCTGTTGTTATTGATCCAATGACACAAGCTCCTGAGCTCGTTTTGAGGTCTTGTATACCTGAGGCAGCTTGTGTGATGTTCTTTGGTCATTCCGGAAATGAGAACCAAAGGGTACAAATTAGTTTCCATGTGAAGTTTGTTTATATTTGTGAACTTGTTACTTGTGTGTTTTGGTCATTAGTCGTGTTACTTTAAATGATCACGGACAGGATTATGCGTGGGTCAGGCGGGGCATGATTTTCCCATTTGAAGACTTTCTAGGCAGGTGTGTAGTTTTTATTGGTGATTTGGTCAATTGAATTTTCATTTCGTAACTGCTGTGTACTTAGGCAGAGTCTGCTTAATGTAGGTTCCACGAGTAGCCTGAATTGGACAGGTGCAAGCTTAGCGATTTCCAGCTGGCAATGGAAGAGGCTTTTCTGGTGGAACAGGGGTTTACAGAGAAGTTGATACACGATATAAACATCGCGGCTGGGAATCCAGCTTATGACGAATCTGTTCTTAGATGGGTTCAGGAGGCTACTGGTTCAAACCAGGATCAGGATTATTGCCTTCCTAACCTGGTAAGTTGCTTTAGATGAACCATCTTGTTCACTTCTTCTCTTGTTTCTCCGGAAGCAAATTTATTGAAATATCAAAAGCCTTTTCTTACCTCCATTTTTGGAAATCCAGCCACCAGCAGGGAAGTAGGCGGTTTTACTTTTTTTGGCTTGGGGAATCCATTTGTGTTTTATCTTTAGTGACCGAATTTCTCTCTCTCTCTCTCTCTCTTGAGGGGGCGGGGGTTTAGGACAACTTTTGAGCTTTGGATAATTCATTGTTTGACCTTGATTACGTAAAAGTTCCCATTTCCTATCCTTTTTATATTTAAAAAAAACAATTGGAGCATACAGGTTAATGATTGCACATTTTAAGTTGTTCCTTTCTAGTATTCGGATTTTATTAAATGTAAACATTTTTGCAGGGCTTGTTTGGGAAATATATGGACACAAGACCACGTGAAGGCTGTGGTGTGACCCTCCTATTTAAAATGGGAAAGAAAATGAAAGCATCAACTCCTGGAGGCCAATTCTTGTGTGAAAAATGTGCTAGGGTTTGTAGTGACACCCTTTCTTGGTCTTAAACTAGGTTTCCATTTTTGTATTTTTTTGTTACTTCTCACAAACACATGCAATTTTATGTAGTTAACTAAATCAAACCATTATTGTGGCGTTTGCAAGAAGATTTGGAACCACTCAGACAGTGGAAGTTGGGTAAGGCAGCCTAGAAACCTGGGTTGTGCTTTGTTTTCTTGCTACCATGGAGCATCTATTTTTTACTAATTTATTGCTTCCTTATCTACACCGAGTCAGGTGCAATGTGATGGTTGTAAAGTTTGGGTGCATGCAGAGTGTGACAAAATTTCCAGCCATCATTTTAAGGTCTGTATGTCATGCTATTCATTCTTTGTATTGTTCGACCTTCTAACGAAGCCAATGAATGAAACTTTGGATTTCCCTGATCCTAGTCATATTTGCTTCTCCAGGATCTGGGGGCCATTGACTATTGCTGTCCTACTTGCAAAGCAAAGTTTAACTTTGAATTATCGGATTCAGATAATAAGTGCAAGCCAAAAGCTAAGTAAGTCTGTTCTATTTTGAAATCTATATTTGCTGGTGTGAGTGTGTACATTGGAATAGGGCAAGTCTTTTTACTGCTATAATGGTGTACCTTGTTTTATAAAATACTAGCATTTGTTGTCATATTTGCATGTGAAATACCTGAATGTATATTTTTAACTATGTATTAGTTAAATATTTAAGCTTATAATTATAAAAAATAATTAAGTGATTTTTAATTAGTGATCGATTTTAAAATAAAATAAAAATCTATATATTTTAATATTATAAAAACTCAATTTTTGTGTGAAATTAAAAAATTAAATATTTTAAAAAACCTTAAATGTAAAGAGAAATTTTTTTATCTAAATAAACTAAAATATGCAAAATGTATAATTAATCTATATGAACATAAAGACATATTGTTAATTGAAATTTGAAAGGCAATAAAGAAAGATTGATTTGGCATATTTTGAACTTGAATACTCTCAACTTCAAAATCAACAAACCATGATTGTAAAAGAAAATTAAAATATGTATGTGCAATATTTATTAAAATAAATTTAAAAAATAATTCTTTGAAAAAGTTGTCACTATTTGTTGTATAAAATTGCTTGAAGAACTCCTACATGCCTTATTAAAAAAAAAAAAAAAAACATGACATATATCATTAACTTCTGAGCCCAAACCAATTAAAAAAAATCTTATTATTAATTGCAAAATTATAATAAAATAAAAATTAATTTAAAATTTTAATGAGCAAATATATAGTTTTCATCTATACAAGAAAAAAAGGGAATTTAATTAACACCAAAAATCTATGGACTACAAAGACAAATTATTTTCAAAATTAAACTAACAATGTAATCAATAAAAAAAAATATCATTATCACTAAGAAAAAGTTAGTAGGTATAAGTAGTACCATTTTGATCTGTTGGTTCACAGCAATTAAAATGAACAATTATTATAAAACAAAATTTGAAAACAATAAAAAAAACATATGTACCCAAAAAAAAAAAAAAAACATTAACCTAACCCAAGAAAATTGTGTTTTATAGTGAATTAACTTATTTGAAGTTTAATAATAACCTTTCATAATATATTAATATACTGTGTATATGTGGTCTATAGTACAATAGCTTCTATTCACAGTTTAATATCCTAGCATAGTATAACTTGATTTATTAAAAAAAAATTAACTTCTATTTCTTGGATAAATCTTAATATCTAATAAAATGTTATTAAAATGGAAATTTAAAAATATTATTAACAACCATTTCTATTTTTATTAGTTCAAAAGATTCTCTACATCTGTGCTTTTATATATTATAGATACCTATATGTATCAGAATCTTTTCAAGGCATTATGACTGGTCCTTTATTCTTCACGTATGTGTATCTGATGCTTGTAAAACCTTCGATGCAGATCAAGAATTAACAATGGTCAATTAGTTCTGCCTGACAAAGTTACTGTTCTCTGCTGTGGTGTTGAAGGCGTATATTACCCAAGCCTCCATTTGTAAGGAAAAAATCTTTTATTACTGAATAAGTTACCTTTTTTCTTTTTCCACTTTGGAATGATACTTTTTAAAGAAATCTTCAGTGTGCATAGACTTCATTGTCTGTTTCAAATTGTTCACTAAGCAGATAAGCTGGCTGAAATTTATTTTCTGAATACCATTGAAATGATGCCATTGCAATCTGATAGCCTAGGATTCCATTCAAGAAAATTTTGAGCTCTACTTCATTTAAATTTTACATTTTCCGAACAACATTACAGTCCGTTTAACTGGGATTTATATTCTAAGCTTAGAGGAAATGTATTTAGTTTTATTTCTAAACTAATATGAAATGAGTTGAGGACAAGTTCAGTCCTAACTTCTTCCACCTAGGAAAAAGAATTTAGGTTTTCTGATTAGTAGTCTATTCATTAAGATATCTTCTGTTTCAGAGTTGTTTGCAAGCGTGGATCCTGTGGGTCTGAGAAGCTAGCACTTAACGAGTGGGAAAGGCACACCGGTTCCAGAGAAAGGAATTGGAGGATTAGCGTGAAGGTGAAAGGTTTCATGCTACCATTAGAACAATGGGTTTGTACAACTTTTGGACAAATTTTTTTTCCTTTTAGTTCTATATTTCTTATGTGTACTTATAGTTCATGTTTTTGAATGTAAAATAGATTTCTGCTAAGATAAATGGACTCCATTTAAGATCAATAGTAATATCATCTAGAAGTTAGTATTCTATTCTATATCTAAGTTTCTCATCTTCCCTTTTCCTAAATTTTTCATGGACTTCAAGTTGATCTTTAGCATTGAGGGTGAATATTTGGTTCCAAGTTTTGAAACCTTTAAATCATTTTTTTAACTCTCTGAATTAATCAATGAGCCTGCTTCTTAAAAAGATGCATCATTACTTTTTCCTTTATTACCTTTTTGGCTTTGTTATACATCCTTCTGAAGATTTGTATGTTAATAGGCTCTTATTTAACCTTACAGATGCTTCGGTTAGCCGAGTACCATGCAAATGCTACCGCCTCTGCTAAACCTCCTAAAAGAGCACCAATACGAGAGAGGAAGCAGAAGTTGCTTGCATTTTTGCAGGGTATTCATCTGGGCATCAAATTAACAATATCATGAGTGTGCTTATTTTTTAATTAGTGGCATTGGGTTATGCTAACTATTACATTTGTTGTGACAGAAAAGTATGAACCAGTTCATGCTAAGTGGACAACAGAACGGTGTGCTGTATGTA
The DNA here is from genome assembly GCA_038382065.1 of Adansonia grandidieri. Taxonomy (NCBI): domain Eukaryota; kingdom Viridiplantae; phylum Streptophyta; class Magnoliopsida; order Malvales; family Malvaceae; genus Adansonia; species Adansonia grandidieri. Next base: position 338,970 of record JBBYHK010000013.1, read on the forward strand.
GATGGGTAGAAGATTGGGACTACAACGAAATTATTATCTGCAACAGGTAATTTAAGTAGTGTTGTTCATTTTATATCAGATTAGATTCACTCTTTTTAAGGATCCATCAATTAATGCACTTAAAAATATTTTTGTATGAGGGCATTGATTAAAACTGTTACCTTCTGACGTATAATTCCCAGTTAAAAGCAGTCTTCTGCTTTTAAAAACATTGATCTTATGGTAATTAAATGTTAAAAGTATAATACTGATCTTTTTCATGCTTTAATATCTCTTTGGTATGACATGAAAGATTTGCTTTAGTTTTTGATTGTTCATTTTCAGCTTCATTTTAACAGCAGTGAATGGCATTTGAGTTCAAACTATCCAGTCTTGTTTAAAATTATAATCACATACTTGCTAAACAAAGCCAGATCTCTTTGTTGGTGTTAACCCAAGAGCAAATAATATTTATGATGACATTTTTTTAATCAGATGTCAAATTGCTGTTCATCAAGAATGTTATGGAGCTAGAAATGTTCGGGATTTCACTTCATGGGTTTGTAAAGCTTGTGAAAAACCTGAAGTTACATGAGAATGTTGCCTTTGTCCAATCAAAGGTATGATCTGTTTCTTCTCTTTTGATTCAAGCAGGTTTTACAGACTTTCTCCTTTTTCATTTTTTTTTTTGTGACAGCGAGGTTGTGTGGATAATTGTAGCTTTCCTTCCACTGACTTAGATATGTGTTTCCAAATTATTTTGACAACTTTTTGTGCTTTAATTATCTTACTATGGGTGGTTTAATCGCATTCTAGGAGTTAGTTTGCATATCTGTTTTTGTTCAATTCAGTCTCTTTTGTTTACTATGGTTTTCCTCCATTTCAGGAGGTGCTTTGAAGCCAACTGATGTTGATAAATTGTGGGTTCATGTTACTTGTGCTTGGTTTCGCCCTGAAGTATCTTTTGCATGTGATGAAAAGATGGAGCCTGCTCTTGGAATTTTGAGTATTCCATCAAATTCGTTTGTAAAGGTAGAGTTGCTCTTCTAGTCATTAGTACATTGTGGCTCTTGCTCTTCACTCTTGTATTATGAAAACTTTCTGGTATATTTTATCCTTTACTAAGATATTACATATCATTTGATTCTGGGGTTCATTATACTTTTGAGCATAATTTGAGGCCAGTCATCTGCACCTGATTTTATGCTTGGTGCGGTGGGCCGCGGCTGCTGCATCATATGAGAAATCAAGGATTTCTTCTCATGCAGAAATTTTGGTTGATATTCATTAAATAGTTGTCTGCCTGAAACTCATGGTTTTCCTTTTGGCGCAGAGATTTTAACCAATTGAGTCAATAATATAAGTAAAATGCTATTTTATGATATCCTTTTGCAATTTTATTTGCCAGTTCCTTAATGTAAATTTTGTTGGTAGAAGAAACAATGTTTTACAGACACATATGCACCCATGCATTGATGTATGAAAAGTTTTTCCTTTGAACACAATAGGATTTCTTGGTATAAATTGACTAGATCTTACTGTCTGATAATAAATCCGTTAAAATATATCCTAATTTTTATTTGTGATTATTTTATTGTGGTTCTGTTTTATATCTTGTTTTTGGGCATGAAGAGGGCCTTATTGCCTGGTTGCTATTCGTTAACATAAGTATTCTAAATCCCTTGTTTACATGAACTACAGATTTGTGTTATTTGCAAGCAAATTCATGGTTCTTGCACACAATGTTGTAAGTGTTCAACGTATTACCATGCCATGTGTGCATCAAGAGCTGGTTACCGGATGGAGGTTAGTTACTTTTAGCCGATCTTTCTGCCTAATACTTGTGCTGCCATTTTATGTAATCAACATAAGATGCTCCCTATTTGGCATCTACCTTGAATTTCCCTTGAATATTATGATGTCATTCAATTGGATGGAGATCATGAAGAGACAGTAAATTTGAAAATTTAAAGATTTGACACGTAATCAACCATGTAACACTACTAAATGAGAGTGACCAATGACTTATAGTTTCTAAGAATGCAGTTGAGCTTAGGAAAAATAATACGTGATGTACCACCACAGGCTGCAGGAGCTGTTTAGTTTATCCATACCTTTATGGGATACATCCCTATGTAATAAAGGGTATACTCCTTGTCTACGAGCATTTTATGAATGATGAATCTTTGGTAGAGGTTGCTTATTTCATTTGTCCAGCAGAGAAAATGTGGAAACGCATTAGATCTTCAAGGTTACTTAGGTTATCATTGCGGTTGCGAAATTGGTAAATGGAAATCATCTTAACTGACCCATATTTATGTCTGAATGGTATCTCATCCATTTGTGCCAAAAAAGAAAGGATAACTCATCTTTAGAAATCAAGATTTAATTACTTGGTGCAAATCTATAAATCCTAGCCAGTCTGTACAAGATCTACCTGGTTCTGGATCAAACCTTAAACTTAAAATTTCTTTCTTTGGTCTTAGGAACTTGCTCTTTCCTAAAACTTTCCAAGTTCACATTAGAATTCAGAATGTTATTACATAAAAAAAAAAAAAAAACTATTTAACTTAAAAAAAAGACAGAAAATTGGAAATCCTCTGAAATGTTACGCGATTTTCATAAAGGTATGCCAAAATGCTGCAGCATTCGTATATTAAGGTTGATTGCTTTTCATATGGATTTAACTTGTCAAGGGTCATCCAGTTGATCTCTTGTTACCACCAATTGCCTTAACTGTTTAAATTGCAGTTGCATTGCTTGGAGAAAAATGGCAAACAAATAACAAAAATGGTGTCATATTGTGCTTATCACCGGTATGCTTTAAGTATATCTGCTGAGTTTTTCTTTTTGAGCAATTTCATATGTGCTATTGGTTCTAGTTTTTCTCCTCATTTCCAATTTTTGTGCAGTTCTCCAAATCCAGACACTGTTTTAATCATACAGACCCCTCTGGGGGTCTTCTCTGCCAAGAGCCTTGTTCAAAATAAGAAGAAGAGTGGGTCAAGGCTAATTGCATCAAACAGACTGAAAATTGAAGAGGTTCCATTTGTAGAAACTACTGCTATTGAACCATTTTCTGCTGCTAGGTGTCGGGTTTTAAAAGATCAAACAATAATAGAAAGGTAAACTTACATGAAAGTTTGAAATGTTTGTACATATTTTCTTGGGGTATCAGTTTGCCTTAATTCATTCCTGGCATATTCTTTTGCTATGTAGTTTTCCAAGTTTTTGCCAGATTTTTTCCTCCTTTTCCTTGTCCCACTGGCATGAGCTGGAAGCCTGTTGATTTATGAGTTAAAACCTTAAAGCTGCCATTCTTTTTAAAGGGAACCCAAAAAAAAATGTGAAGGAAAGAAAAGAAAAGCATCAAATTTTGCTTTCTTTCCAAGTCATTTCTTATCCTCAATGTTGCTTTATGTATTCCTTTCTGAATCAGAACAATGAAAATGGTTCAAGCTTCTCTCTCTCTCTCTCTCTCTCTCTCTCTCTCCATATTATTTAATCGCAATAATTTTTTCTCTTTACTTAGAGAACTGTAGAGGAAGCCATTGCCCATCAATTAATGAGACCTTGCCATCATCCTTTAAGCACCATACAGAGTTTGAATGCTTTAAGAGTAAATTTCTCTCCTTTCTACAATCTATGGGTTTTTTAACACCTTGTCCTTTGAATTTGAATTCCAATAGATATCAATCCTTTGTTAATATTCATGATTGATTTCATTCAGTTTAACAGGTAATAGTGGAGCCTAAAGGATTCTCATCTTTCAGGGAACGACTTTACCACTTACAGGCAAATCCTAATCCTTTTTGCTTTTGGGAAGTTAGTATATGCTCATCAGTTTGATGAACTGTATGTGTGCATAAAAAATGCAGAGAACTGAAAATGATCGTGTTTGCTTTGGTAGATCTGGAATTCATGGGTGGGGCCTCTTTGCCCGTAGAAGCATTCAAGAAGGAGAAATGGTATTTATGAAAGCCTTTCTTGCTTAGTTTATTTTTTAATTCCTCAGGGTTTATTAAGCTATTATTTGGGGTTTTTCCCCTTACAATTTGTTATACAAAGATCCAAAGAGTTGTAGCTTGTTTGTAACTGTAATAGACATACAAATGTCTTATTCTGTTTTGGAAGCATTGGAATACATGAGTTTGTTTTCACTTCAAGTGGTCATTTTCAATCACAGTAACTGATAGTAAAAACTTAAAAAGTAATATTTGCAGTTCTACATTTTCTTGTGGTTAAATAAAATTCTAATTCCAAATGACATATGGAGCACCATTTCAGTTACAAATCTAGAAAGGAAGTAATAGGTTTACTTCTTGTATGTTAGTATTATGTTCAAAGGAGTATAGATCAGAGACGCAAATTAATTAAAAAGAAAACAGCATCTATATTTAGAACATACAGCGAATATGCATATCCGTTCTCTTCTATAGAGCATTCAGTAAGTGTCAAAACATGCGAATACTAAAATTTAGACAAGTAATTCAGTTGTTGTATAAGGGTATATTAAAGCTTAAAATAATGTTTGCAATTCTATATTTATCATGCATGTGAAGTAACATTCTAGTTAAAAATGCCAGATAGAGCATATTTTCAGATAGCAATTAAATTATTCTAACAGAATATTGGACAAGCTTGGTATGGAGAGTAACATTTTGCACTTTATTAACTACATGCAATTTTTATATTTCTGAACGATTTGAATATTGACATTTTCTGGTTTGCTGAAAACTGAAATAAGTTTTTACATGGAGTGAGAAGCTTTTGTTTGTCTTCAGGTTCTTGAATACCGTGGGGAAGAAGTGAGGCGAAGTATTGCTGATTTAAGAGAAGCACGCTACAGAATAGAGGGAAAAGACTGCTATGTAAGATGATTTTTCTTTTAATCACACAATTTGCAAATGTTTCTACCTTTTTTTTAAAAGGGTTAGGTTCGTCACATATATTCAAGTCAAATTGTTTTGGTAACTTTCACGCTGAATGTTATCCCGTGTATTGTAAAGCATTTGGAAGTGCCACTTATTTTGTTCCTTGCATCTTCCATCTCTCTCTCTCTCTCGCTCTTTCTCTTTCTTCCCTAATTGGTAATCAACAACGTATTCTTCATTCAGCCAAAAATCATTCAATTGTTCTTTGAGCTTTCTAAATCTATGGTATTCTTGAAACTGAATTGCGGGAACAAAAAAGTGTTGCAGTTGTTCAAGATCAGTGAAGAAGTGGTGGTGGATGCCACTGACAAAGGGAACATAGCACGCTTAATCAACCATTCGGTAAGTGAGCATATTTAATTGATGCTCTAATTGCTTTTTGGTTTTCTTACTATTGGTTGGCATGGCAAGGTCAACAAAGGAAATATATTTATACATATATATTTTTATACTAACCAAGCTGTATGTGTGACTTATGGATGGTTGTTCTTTTGGCATATATATATATATATATATATATATATATATATATTGCAGTGCATGCCCAACTGCTACTCAAGGATTACGAGTGTGGGTGATGATGAGAGTCGGATTGTTCTTATTGCCAAGAATAATGTGTCTGCTGGAGACGAGCTGACGTATCTCTCTCTCTCTCTCTCTCTCTCTCTCTCTCTCTCTCTCATGCCTGATCTGATGACATAGGTGATGGTTGGTTGAAATTATTAATAATGCTTTGTTTCTCGTGATTGACTTGGCAGGTATGATTACTTGTTTGATCCTGATGAAGCAGATGAATTCAAAGTTCCATGCCTATGTAAAGCTCCAAATTGTCGAAAATTCATGAATTAGGATGGATTCACATAGTCAAAAGAATAGCCATTGTTTCTCCTCCTCAAGGACCACCCACTAACCCAATTCCCCGATGCAACAACGGTAACGAATCTCATTCATTATACACCCAAAACTTGTAATTTTTGCGAGAAAAAAAATATGTATGTTTCTTCTTCTTTATTTATTTTCCCTTTTTTTTTGGGGGGGGGGGGAGAAATTTGAGCATTCGTGTATATTTGTTAACGCTTACTTTCATCATAGTTAAATGCTAACCCAGTTTTTTTATATGGGCTTTTTTGTGTTGTGGGGGTGCAAAAAGCTGAAGTTTTGCTTAGATTAGCTATATCTCGTATTTGTGGGGTAAAAAAAAAAGAAGTACAAAAAGGGGGGGTGGGAGGGTTTTCAAGTTGAATTGGTTAAATTTTGCCTATAAAATACACCCGGACGAGAACTTATATTCGCCACGCCAGCAGGCGCGATTGCCCAAGCCGACACTGACATAAACAGATGGGGATTAAAACAGAATAAACATAAAAAAATGGCACTACAACTGAATAATAATACTAATTATAACCATAACAAATAGGGAAAAGTTCATTTTTCTATACTATGTTCCAAAGTTTAAACAAATAATCTCTTGCCTATCGTAAAACTTATATTCCTTACGTCACATCTTGACTTTGTTTAATATTAGTGTAAAATTATTATTATATCTCCAAAATTGATGAAAAAACTTTTCTATTTTCTTTTTCTCTCTTTAATTTCAAATCATATATTTCTCTTATTCTATAAGTTCAAATCTTAAATTGCTGGATGGTAAATATTTCTCTGCTCTAATTTTTTTTTTAAAGTTTCATGTTGTTCGATGGTAAATAGTTTTCTTCTCTAACCTTGATTTCTTTAATTGATGATAAAAGTTTGCTTACAATATTTACAGTGTCATATTTTTCTCATTATTATTATTGTTGCAGTTTTTCTTGCTATAAGGTTTTTTTTTCTTTTTATCAAGTTATAAACCAAAGAAAAAAGAGATTGAAGCCAATCATTGGGTATTTTTCTCTTTTGTTGAATGTTGCTTTGTATCATATAGGAAAAAAAATGAGGTTTAATTAGATTTTGATGGTTTTTTTAATCTTTTTAAATTTGTTCTAGATATGAATTTTTTTCATCTCTTTAAGTTTTCGTAACTATACAAAATATCTTAGAATTTGTGAGTAAGATAATTAGATTATAGAATTTTTAAATGAAATTTGAAATTTTAGATAAAGGGTCGTTTTTATTTTTGATTTAATTGAATTGCATTTTAATTTGTTTATTGAAATTAATAAAATTTAAAGTTAAGTTCTGAGTTTCTTGAGATGAAGGAGAAAAAGAAGATGATGAGGGTACTTTTAGTATAAAAATATCACCTAATCTAACGGTGTTTTCTTCTTTTATCATAATATGATCAAAACATAAGAAATTAAGTGTAAAAAAATACAGAGATTAAGTACCACACGAGCCAAAATACAGAAGATCAAAGTGAATTTTTCCTAAAAAAATATGACAGTGAATGACACCTTTTCTTAGTTAATTCGTTCGAGGAACAGGATTAAGAGACCTAACAGCACGCATCTAGAGTTATGGGCCAAATTACAGCCCAAATATTAAAAAAAAAAAAAAAAACTTTTTCCAAGTCTAAATCAGGCCACGCCCACGTCAACCTAAAAATTCATCAAATAATTTTATTATTTATTATATTCTTAACATATTATTTTTATATTAATACTTAAATATTTTTATAATTAAATTTAAATAAACAAATTAACGTATTTTTAAACCATGTTCGCACTGCCAAATTATTGTTTATTTAAGCCAATAGAAAAGGAAACTGTAAGTATGAAAGAAGCAATATGTTAACATGGCATGGCAATGCAAATCTAGATAGATAAACATAGGCATGTCCCAAACATTTTAATTTCTAAATATGGTAAAATGTTCAGACAATAATGAAATTAAAAAAAAAAAAGAGCCTTTTGAAGAACAATGTATGAACAAAAAATGGTAAAAGAAAGATTCTCCATTATGTGAAATGAATTCTTTTGTGGGACCAAATGTATTATGCGATAACAAAAGTAAACTAAACTCTACAATCCTTGCCACAAATGAAATGCATATATAACAACAATTATAAAACCACCAAAACTGAAATCTTTGTTAGTGTAAAATATAATACGATGCGTCATCATTATAACAAACAATAATATGCACATAACTCGTTCCAAAAAAATAAAAAAAAGATTATTAAATGACAAAAACGAAGATAAAGGCATTAAAATAAAAGCAAAGATGATTCAAATGTTAGATTTGATTCATCAAATCACAATTCTAGATGCAATTCAATGCAATGATACCTTTCTCCAGGGAACCAAATGGGCTGGCAATCTGGCATTGTGTCCTCATTTTATTTCTTTAAAGATAAAGATAGGCAACAAAAACAAAACGAAAAAAAATAACAGAAAGCACATTAAAGAACATAGATATAAAAAATGTCTCAATGTGTATTTTCAGGAGAATGATGTATCCGACTTAAAATTATGGACTCAGACTCATTTGACCCACTTACCTTAGCAGAAGAACCATCTAACAAAAATAAAGAACTACCACTAACTGCATCACCAAAACCCTGTCTTCCCACAATATTATCACCTTTACTTTTGTTTTTTCCATTTGAATTTTCACCATCATTGGGCTTAAGAACCGCCTCTGGTGCATTCTCAAGTGAACCGAAAGAATCCCCAACTACATTCCCTGAACTCACATGTTCGAGCAGAATTTCTTCTACTTCATTGCCATTCAAAACTGATTTAGGTACCTCTGGGCTCCTCTGACAAAAATCAGTATCGTGCAGTTCTGAGTTCTCCAGAGAAAGGCTATCGATATTATCTGGCAACTCCCTACTTTGAACCAAAACTAGTTGCTCCGTATTTTCCAGAGAAGCAGAAGTTGGAACGGCTTCTCCTTTCGGCTGATCGGAATATGGCATAGCTGAATCCACCATTTCCACATCAGAAATTAAAACTGGCTCCACTGCTTCTTCTACAAAATGATCAGAACTTTGCTCCTTCCTCTTCTCCTGATTGGATGCTGAAAGAAATGCTAACATTGTACCGTTGACATTTGGCATAGCAGCCATTTGTAGCCTCTGCTTCTTGAAGAGGTCCATGGCTTTCTGCAAGTCGGAAAAGGCAAGGTGAAAAACACATTAGTTTAGAGTAAGAAGTTCAAAGTGGAAGTACAAATTTACTATGTTTGATCAGAGGGAAAAAGTCTGAACATTCCATTCTGGAGCTGAAGAATATTTTCGCTCAAAACTGTAAGAATATTAGAAATTAAGGGGTCTGTGATCCAAAATCGGGGAATAAGGCTGGAAAAAGGAAGCACTTTTTACTTAATCCTACAAACAAGTCATAATCCTATTCCTCTCTCGTGTTTTTTGTAACCATGATCACCAACTTTCAAAAGAACTAACACCCAATGAAGGAAAAGAATGTGAAAAGAGTCGAACTGCAAATCAATTTTCATAATGAGTAATCAACCATATACTAAAGGAAGAAAAAGATCTTAGAACTGCACAAATGCACATATATATATATATATATATATATATATATATAGACACACACAAACACACACAGCCATGAGACTAGGTTCCAGTAACTACCTGAAAAACAGAAGCATTAGTTGCAGGAATGAGCGAAGGGTTCAGCAAAGCATTGGAAGATTTTTGTACTCTGCGTCCACCATGCTGACAAAATTCAAGAAAAGGAGCATTATAAGTCAAAAGCTTAGCTAAATTAGATACTGAAGAAACAGTAAAGTAGAAAAAAGCTTCTCTACCTTCAAATTCACAAGCATTGTTACATCTTTAACCAAATCTGTACTTCGCTCCACATTCAGTAAGCTCATACACTGATCATACAACTCCAAACCAGCAAGTTCTGTTGAAATGTCCAGTTTAGAAAGATAAACCTGGCAATAATGAGCAACACCATCATCACTTGACATTTCGGAAGAATCAGGTGCCTTGTGCGTAATCTCAGGTGCAAATCTAGAAGATTCTTTTACTGGTGATATGACATTAGATCTTATTTCAAGGCTTTTCATCTGAACATCACTATGGCAAATTTCATCCAAAGGGGCCTGCATAGGATGATCCTCTTTCTGAGATGCTGAAGGCAAGTCAACATCACCATTTTGTCCTTTCCTTACATCTAAATTGGTACCCCATCCCCGACCATTCATGGTATGCCTATTCTGGTCCCATTCAGGACCACCGAACATGTTCGCTGCGTCCCTAAAACCAAAATTATTTCCATCCCAACCATGAAAATGGGAGGGACCAGAGCCATCCATCATATTAGGCCAGCCAATTGGGTGTAAATGGTTGGAAAACCTCTCATCGGGGAGATGATATTGAATCCCAGAGTGATTAATTTCCATCGAGGGTCTAACGCCAAACAGAGATGGAGAACGAAACTGTGGCATCATCGCTTGAAAACCACCATGGGGTGGCCCAGTTTGGAATGGGATGAAACCATTTGGAATGGGTGATGGCCAATTTGGGGCACCCCGCCAAGCATTTGCTGGCCCTCTTCCAACATTCATATCACTGCTCCTCTTGTAAGGACCACTGATATTAATTCTATTATCTTCTTCCAGAGAAGCAATGAAAGAAGGGCTAGCAGTTCCAGCTCTGAAACCAGGTGGCTGCGGAAACAAGGATGAGCGGCCCTGACCAGCTCTACTATAACAGGCAAGATCTGCTTGAGTGGATTCATCCAAAGGAGGCTTCTCAAGAGGTAAGTCTTGACTTAGTCCATCCTCAGCAGCAGATAATTCTCTGCCACCAATGGAGACACAGCTCCTCCATCCTGTCTCCTCTATGTCAAGGCTCTGCCTAACACAACTTCGATTCATATATCTACGATCAAGACTTGTTGAAGATGGAGATCTTTCCATAATACTCATTGGGGAAGCTTTTGAATTTGAGAACCTCTCAACTGGCAACTCCCCAGAATGACCCTCATCGACTCTATTTGATTTCTCCATGGATCTGTACTTGGCACCTCTCTCAGACACTCCGGAAAAAGTTACCTCTCTTGTTGAAGCTGCTTTGGAACTCTGCTCTGTCATCAAGTCTCTATACTTTGAATCTTCCTGTTTCAAATGTCTGTAAAAGAAAATAACTATCTATCACACTCTGAACAAAGCACTTAGGGGAGTGTTACGGAGACATACCCACAAGCACCAAAAATATATAGAATTCCACACACGATGAGAAAATAAGATCAGTTTAAATTGTCAAACAATAAATCTGAAATCTAATAGAAGCTAACAGCTCAATACCGTACCATGGTTTTTCAATTTACCATTTAATCCACAGAACAAGGAATTATTAATACCGAAGGATATGTAATAAAGAAATAACGTACCTATACTCATCAGGGCCATCATAGGGAATTAAGCTGGGAGAATTCCTCTTTTTATTGCTGCCCACAGCCGCATCTACATTTGCTTGATGTGACTGAGACAATCCCCTATCAACATCTACCTCAACTCTATTACTTGTCAATAATTTATTTTCCATGTCAGAATATTGTGCTTTGGTACCTCTCGATTTAGTATCACTGCCATCACCACGATTATCAGGGAATCTCTTCCTTTCCCTGCTATCTCTGTATCTAGCACTCCGTTCATCGAGATGTAACACATCACGGTCATGATCAATATCTCGGCCACAACCACGATCTCGGTCCCTATCCTTCTCCCAATCACTGTCACGATGATCACGTTCTCGATCTCGACCATGGTCTCGGTCTCGGTCTTGATCCCAATCACGATCATAATCACAGTCAGGGTCATGATCATGACCACGATTGCGGGCATGTTCTCGATAACGGTCACGGTCACGATATCGCTTACGATCTCGATCACGAATCAAATCCAAGTCACGATCATGCTCCTGGTCATGATCCCGCTTTCGATCTCGATCACGCTCATGATCCCTATCACGCTCGCGCTTCCTATCACGACCGCGCTCTCTATCATTGTCATGATCATGCTCACGGTCACTATCTTGCACCTTGGATGTCTTCCGCCGAATATCCACAGCATCTTTTTCATCCTTTACATACTTCTCACTAGACTTACTATTAGCATGATCTCTTGTTGATAGCTCATCTCTCAATTTATCATCTTGGTACCTGTCTTCATGGTCCATGTCTTCTCGATACTTGTCTCTGTATCTCTCACCCTTGTGCTTCTCATCTTTTACTCTTCCATCCTTAACAACATCAGCCCTTAAAGAAACCTGTCTATTCAGAATATCTCCATTATCTTCCTGATGCTTATCCCCATCACCAGATCCATCTCTCCTTTTCCTAATTCGTCTATTATGCTGGCTCTCAGATTGAGGACTTTGTAACCAATCTGGTACATCCAACTCTGGAATGACAAAGATAAAAGATAGTTGACCAACTCATTATAATTAGTATTTCACACACAAAAAAAGGTATACTTTATGCAAGAAGTCATTAGGTTAAAAAAAATAAAACTCATTTAATAAGTGACAGACTTATAGTTTCAGTGCATGAAAACTAATACTTATATGTTAACATGAAGATTTCAGCAACTATTTACAGAGAACTCCAAAAAAAAACTCGAAGTTAAAATTTCATTTCAGCCAAACCTGTATCTACCGAACTATCTATATCTATTACTGTAATGCATAAAAATAAATGCTTACTACAGATCCATCTACAATGTGTATCATCATTCATGTAGATATCAAGTATGCATGTATATATATACAGAGTTTATCAATTCACTAATAAAAGAAAGAACTTAGGCAAAACACAGTCAATGCACAATGCAAGATAAGTAACACTGTACCTAGCAGAGCAATGGCATCATACAATTATAAAACAGAAAATGTATAGCAATCCAAAGTTTAATAGGAAATTTAAAAACAAAACAAAATTGAAAGAATGCCCAAGCTAAACATCAGAATACATACTGCATACAAATAAGACTTCATAGTGTATTAAAACCTAACAATCACTTACACTCTCACTAGAATAAAAAATCAAGCAGAAACATCAAAATCTTGGCATTCCTAACATGTCCTGACATAGCACTGACATTAGTTGAGCCAAAGCATCAGAATTCCACCATTTGTATTGCGTCTGAAACAGAAGTCAGCTCAAACACCAACTAAAACATCTGCAGGCCAAACCACTGGTGGCAAGAAGACCAAATACTCATAAAGAGATGACTTACAATGACAGCTTACGAGATGGAACATTCTTTCAATACCAGCTGAGACCTTGACGGTGTACTTATGGCCAAATATTTTTAAATACACAAATAATAGTAAAAAGTTAGCACTTACCATCATATTTGATTTAACTTTCACAACTCCCTTCAAATTTCCAACATACCATTTATTATAATTTCTTTTATTAAAAGCCATTACAGCTAATGGAAATCAATCTATTGAAGATACCATCACAAAAATGGTACCTAACTTTATTACCCTCAAGGTATTCTAGCCTCAACCAAAGAGGATACAATCAGGTCCTTGGCATTTCTATGTACCTGGGATCCTTGCATTCCTGCATACACTGACCACCTTAGCTAAATTGATTTCCTAACATAAGTTGGAAAATTAATTTCGAATTACTTAGAAAAGGGAAAACACCTCCCCCCCCCCCAAATGAGCTTCTGGATGTGTACACAGAAGTGCCAACTTAAAGCTTCACTTGGTAAATTCTTCTCTGAATTTACATATAAAATAGTATCCTATTACTAAACAGGGAACCATATATGGAAAATTACTTCTAAAATATTTTGAAGCCAAGAGAAAACTAAATATCGGAGACCACTTAAATTATCAAATACCTTTCAAGCCAATAGCTTGAAACAGGAAACAAGCAAAAAGAAAACCTGCTCCCATACACTATGAAAGACTTGCAATTAATATATAAGACAACTTGACCTACAAGTGGTACCTATGCCATTGCTCTCGGGCGTCAAAAACAGGGTGCATGTCAGTGCACAAAAGAATAATTCATCAAGTTTTAAGGTCAGACATTAGTTGCCTTCTAACAGTAATAAAGAAGGGTATAAAAACAATGCAATTACCATACCTTCCCAAAATCATAAACACTAATCTGTAGAAATAATCTTCTTCCAAGATTTCAACCATGCCAGCTACTATTTAAATTCCTCAACACAACTTCTCATCCTTTTAAACACAAACACGTAATTTACTTCTCTGTCTCATACAGCAAATAAACTGCCTATATCAGCTAACTATAAACACTTAAGAATTATGCGGTTTGATTTTAAACTTCCTCATGCAAAAAGAAATCATGTTAATATCTTAACATGCATTAATAAAAATCAATTTAACATGCAGCAAATAAAGTGCCTATATCAAATAAAGTGCCTATATCCTTTAAAACACAAACATCTAATTTACTTCTCTGTCTCATACAGCAAATAAAGTGCCTATATCAGCTAACTATCAACACTTAAGAATTATGCGGTTTGAATTTAAACTTCCTCATGCAGAAAGAATTCATGTTAATATCTTAAAATACATTAATAAAAATCAATTTAACATGCTTTCAGAGAATCAAAAAATATATAAAACCATGGATGCATTCATGAGACATTACTTAAGACTATCTTTCTTCAGAAATCTATTGATTGAAAGTTACCAATATTTGAAATTACAAATTCATTCTTTCTACTGATTAAAAGCGAACGAATAGTCATTAATTACATGAGAAAAAGGTTTAATAAAAGGAACAGTCCTCTTCAGACACCAAAAAAATAAAGCGTTTTCAAGAGGATGTAGATGAAAAGACTGACAAATAAAATAAAATAAAATATAACAGCATCCTATCACGCAACAACCATCATGCCACTTTTACCAGGAATAGGTGAGGAAACTCTAAAGCATGAAATTACAAACTGGTAAAATAGATTGAAAGCAAATGCACAAGAAAGTCAAGAAAGGCTATAACTTAAATAAGTTTACCAGGGCATAAAACTAATATGACCACGAAAATATAGCAAACAGAATGGAAAATGAATTGAATATTAAGTGAACATCTGGACAAAATTGGCTATATTATAATAAAAACAGTTTTGACGTCCCCAGACATAATTCAATCTCTTTTCTGGCAACAATTAGAAACATAAATATTGCCCCCATTCAATGTCAGAATGAGTTAATTCCTAAAATCATAACTACTAATTGGGAAAAATATTAATATAATAATCAATTGCAATATAAAAAAACAATTAGAATTGTACATAAGTAATTGCAATATATTAACTACCTTACCAGTTTTTCCAGAAGATTGTTTTACAGTGTGGTGTTCTTCACTCTCGATCAACCTATCATTCATGCCTTCTTTACCTTTCTTCTCTCTCTCCCTTACCTCCTTTCTATTGGATTCTCGATGCTTCCCCTCCCTCTTACTATTCTTTTCATCATCTCCTTCGACCTCCTCTTGTCTCTTACTCTTCGATTCACTAGAAGCTTTTGACTTCCTCTCTCCTCTACCATAATCGTCACCGCCATTCCACATGTCACTGACTCTATCATCTGCCTTATCTTTGTGCCGCTTCGAGGAACTGTACTCCTCCACATTCTCCACATTCCCCGAACTCCAGAGTTCCTTACTGGTCTCCGTCAAATCAAGCTTTCTCTTCTCACCGGATCCCGAATCCTTCGAAACTCGACCACTGCTCTCCTCCTTAGTCTTCTTTTCCTTCTCCTTTAAGCCGGAATCTCTATCCGAATCTGAGTAGTCCCTAGCATCCCTAGAACTATGCTTGCTGGATTTGTGCCTTGAACTTCGCCGCATCACCGGAATCCCAACTACGAGAACTAACGACGAAGAATAGAATAGAACACAAAGCTTTCCAAATAGAAAATAAAACCCTAAATCTCAAATCAACATACAATATACGAAAACCTTAATCTCGAATAGTCAAAGAGAAAAAATAACGTCGATTCTGATTCTCCAAACGAACAAAAAGTAATATTATGCCCCTTATTCGAGAAGAATGGGAGTGAAGTCTGTGGGAACCCTAACAATGAAGAAGACGGGAGGATGAACGGAAAGAATAGATCAGAGGAGTGGCGGCGAGAGGCGGTAGGGGAGAAAGGGATCGAAAATGAGGGAAATTGCGGGTGGAAAGAGATTCTGGGGCGGGTTGAAGAAGCAGAGATGGGGCCGTCGTGTTTGGGATAAATATGGAAGAAAAGGCATTTAATTTTGAAGGAGAGAAGAAAAAGGTGCGCCTTTGCGATTTAATGGGCTTTCTTTTTCCCCTTTTCCTTACGTTTATCCATCCGAGTTAATTCAACTCTGGGTCTGGGTAGACCTGGGATAATTTTATCAATCTGACAGGATTACCCCTGGAATTTACTCTTACTACGGTCTTGTCCTTGGCTTAGTTAGGTGCGGCTTCCCGGTTTATTAATCTTTAATCATCATAATCATCTTTTTATTTTATCTACAATTTTAATTTAAGCATGAGAGAGAAATCCAATAGAGAAATGACACGTTATTGACACGATTGAGAAATAATTAGGTGCTATTAATATCGGCTTGAGTGCAGTGGCGTGAACTTGATGATCAACGTAGCATATGTGAGACTTGAAAGCAAAGACGAGTCAGACGGCTTATCCCCACCCAACGAAGGCCGCTTGCTCGGTTGATTCGGGTGCATGGAAGCCGAAGCACCTAAGCCTAAGCCTAAGCCCAGAAAGGGCTCAAAATGCGAAACAGAGCAAAGCTTGCGTCCAGTGCTTTGGTCAACCCGATTATCTGCTGCTGTGCTTTGCTGTGGTGCTTTTTACTTGATCCAATTGTTTTTCGTTCTTAAACAAATTTTGGATGCTTCCAGAGACATCTTTTTGGCTTTCTTTCACGTTCATTTTAATTTTTAATTTTTTTAAAAAATAACATATATCTTAGTATTCGTGCAGTAACGTTAAATTCATTTCTTTTATTTTATTTTTAATATTATGTAATTTTATAAATTTTGACATAATTAATTCATATCATATAATATTTAATACATTTATATATTATATTATGATCTTATTATTTTTAATGATGTAATTGAGTTTCTTTCAAACTTATTTGTTACCAGTTGCGTATACATTTAAGAGTTGCTGGTAAAATTTCAGCTTATAAGAAAAATTAATCAACAAAAAAGAATAAATCAAATCGTCTGCTAGTAAAGAATTAAATTTTTAATTTTAATAATTAGAATTAAACTCTAAGAATTTCAACTATCAAAAATAAATAAATATCGCAGGCAAGCATCAACATTAATTAATTAATGATTCAAATGTCAATAATGATGTATTCTATAAATCACCCACAATGCATAATCATATAACTTGCTTTCAATGTGCGAGAAAAGAAACTACTTGATGTTTTATGTTTAAGATTTTTGTAATGGAAAGATAAAATTAATTGATGATTTCAAAAAACATGGTCTAGAAACACATAACACAAAGCTATAGATTTAAATTATTATTATTGTTGATGATCTTTTACGATGTTAAAAGGAGAGTTTATGCGAGAGGATTACTTGAGAGTTAAGAAGTCTGAAAAGGAGAATGAACGATCAAAAGAACATTGAAGTTGGGACTTAAGGACACACTATAGACAAATGGTATAGAAAGAACAACAATGGACGAGAATAAAGCCATTGGGATATCCAGATATGACCTATGGTTTAGTGTCATTACTTCTCCACTTTTATATTTTAAATTCTATATAGTTGATAATAATTAATATTGTCTTCTTCTTATTCTTGGGTCTCGGTCACATTACAACTGGATTTTATTTGAGCTTCCAATTATTCTATTTTGATTACTTTCGATCACACGCATGCAAGAATAAAGGTTTGATCAATGACATTGTGTGGATAGCGAATTTCCATGAATCCAACTTTGGAAAATGTTTGAATAGGATTATCATGCCAACTTGTGGACAACACTGATTAGGTCTGCCTATAGTTTAATCGAAAGTTACCTTGGTCTTCTAGGAGACCATTGGAGGAAGTAATATGTTCATAGTTAAGAAAAGGTATGTCGCCGATGGAATAAGAAGGGAATGTTGCAACTGCTACACCAATTATTTTGATGAAAAAGAACTAGGGCATGTGATCAGGTTTAACATTGTTTGATTTAAAGTTCTTAATAGTGTCAGTATTGGCTTTGCTTATTAGGTATGAAATATATATTTATGCTTCAGATTTGCTTTTGAAATATATATATATATATATATATAAGGTCTTTAATTGGTTTCTTTTAGGCAAATAAGGTGGTTTTTAAACATGTAGTAAAGGATCCAAGCATGTTGGCATCTTTAATTGAATAATGACTTCAATTAACATGTAATGTTAATGATATTGATTTTCTACATTACTATACTATTCATAAGATGTAGTGAAGGATCCAAGTTGGTTATAAATTGAAACATACTAGTGTCTAAAGCCATGATCAATAGTTTGATTTCCTTTTGGATTGTTAAAGAATTCTCATAAAGTGACTAAGTTATTCCTCTCTCTTTACTAAATTTTGTATGTTGGCTATCAATAGGACAAACCATACCCACTTGCTATTTATACTAAGGTTTTATGGATCGAAAAAGGAACCTAGTCAATTACAATATAATTTAGGTCCTTATATTAAAGAGTATACTTTAATTAAAGCCTTGCATTTAGTTATACCACACTCAATGTAATGTCTTCAAGCCAACATAAATTTAGGCACAACTATATGGATCACTTGGTGATTTAAGCTTTACTGGTTCTTTTAATTTGATCTAGTTTCACAAGCAAAAGCAATTGGCAGAAACTCAAATATTAAAAATATTTTCTAACATTCTCTCACTTGGATAATGCTAATTGGTTGTAATATTTTTTTCAACATTTTAAAAAATGACACTTAGATTGAATTTAACTTTATAATAGCCAAAAAACTATCAAATATCCTAGTGCAAAATTTCTATCCAATGCAAATAATAACTCTGGTGGTAATTGCATTAGAAATTAATGCAAAACCTTTCATAATCACAAGTTTTATTATTACACTAACATGAATTCCAAAGTGCCGTAAAAGTGTGGATCGACACTTGTGATCCCTAAATAAAAAAAAAATGTCAACACCATATTCAACCCTCTTTATGGTTTCATAGAAACCCTGTATGAGAATAAATCCTCTTTATGCTTCAAGAAAGCCTTTATCTTTATGTCTTATGATCTTAAAATCTATTACTATATAAGCTCATGTAACGCATATACATTCTAAAATTAAATAATGCATTAGTATTGTCACAATGTACCCCGGGGGTGGATCCTCGCGGATCTATGAGTGCGTACGACTTAAAATATTTTCATGACTTGGAAATGTCTTCTTAACTGAGACTATTCTTTGGTGTTATGATGAGAATGAAAAAGTACAGATTCTCGACTTATGACACAGTGGGGGGGACCATAGGACAAATCACTCATCTTATTGGTCTTGTATGACCATCATGAAATGGCCAACGCTTGGAGTCGCCACCTATCATTTCGGGCTAGGCATGATCGGATGCCTATTGAAACCTATGATTTGAGTTATGAAACTCAAAACATTGATCCCGTGGTCTACATAATGCAAAGATTCACTGTTTGAGTTTGGGAGTTGGTTACGCGCGATGAGGTACGAACCGCTTCACGACGCGCGAAACCGGTACCTTACTAGCTATGTCTTATCTCAGTTTCGATTCTTTCGATCTTAACTTGTCATTATTTTGATATAACCCCTTTTAATGCATGAATCTTATAGAAATACAAA
>JBBYHK010000013.1:358734-374072 GCA_038382065.1 Adansonia grandidieri
TGGAATTCGTAATATGAAACTATATATAAAGAATAATGGATGCAAAACCTGTATTAGATTTGGAGCGAAGCTATGAGCATGGTTAGGTATCGACCAAAAAATAAGATTAGATATGTTGAATTAAAAATCGATAATTTTTTTGATTTATCAAGTATATTAAAATCGAATATTAATTAAATCAGTAAATTAAAAATTAAATATATATTTTATATTTTTTTGTGATCAATGAGAGTTGGACATTTAATATCTTAGTTTTATATTAAAAATTATATTATTAAATCAAATATATTTTTTATTAATTATTAATTATATTTAATATTTTTAAATATAAAAAAATTTATAAAACTAGTAGGTATAACGAACTAATCCAATGGGTTAAATCAAAAACCGAAAGTCTCGTAAATTTAACTTAAGAATTTTTTAGTCATGTTCAAAAATTTCAATAAAAAAGATTAAAGACTGTTTCTTTTGACAGGGGATCAATTTTTTGTTCACCAAATTTTAATTACGATCAATTTATTTGTTCGATTCGGTTACTAAATCTTACACTCAATAATTTGATTAAACTAATTGCTTAAAACGAAAAAAATAATCGATCAATAATTAAAATAAAAAAAATTAATCAAAACTAACTGTCGACTGATTTAACCGGTAAATGCCACCTAATTGCTAGTAGCTAGCTTCCATTCTTTGACGCTGCCTGCAGCTACCTTCGAAAAAGGGTCAGAGGTGAGAATGGTGGGTTTGGGAGGAAAAAAGTTAAGGCGGAGACAGGGGAGTCAGTTAAGTGAGGAGTTAAAGCAAAAACGTGGTGGACAACCCAAGATGTAGAAAAGTCAGCTGTTTTTTTTTTAAAAAAAATCAATTGTTTTGAAAGTCTCGTTACTGTGGATGATGCAATTAAAATTTATTATTTAAATTTAAATTAACCGTTTTAAAAAATAATTTTATTTTATATAAGAACATTGAAATTATTATTTTTATAATTAAATTTAATAAAAATTTTATTTAAAATTCGTCTCAAACGGTTTGAGTTGTGACCTGACCATTGAAGGTGATGCTGCAAAACCAGAATTTTGGGGATTTAATTTGTTTCTTTGGTGGGATTTTATTTTGGTTTTAAAACGGATAAATTACGTAATTTTAAGTTAAAAGGTGTCGGCAATTCAAAATTAAGAGATATGTGTAAATTTAAATTTGATAAAATATCTTTATATTTTAAATGACGAAAAAATAGATAGAAAAGTAAATTAAATTAAATTCAATAAATGATACGAACCAAAATGAGGCAAACAGTTAAAAAAACTCGACAGGGGAAAAAGTAAAAAAAAAAAAAAAAAAACCTAAGCCCAATATGTTTGGGTCGAAAATAATTGAATATTGGATTTAATATATATACATATATAATATATTATATTGAGACAACTTGCGGAGGCTCGGAGCCGAACCTAAAAGCTCCTCAACAAGAAGAGCAGGCACACCCAGGGTGCCTATCCCCTCGTCGGGGGACCCACCATGAGCGGCTGTCGTGTGCCGCATAGGGTTAAAATACACGTGGCAGTTTCTGAAACCCTGAGCTGTTACTTCCCTGGCAAAATGGGTGTTGTTGGGCAAATTTAGAGCTTCCCCCCTCCATATGGGGTCCCACATCCTCTCTCACACACACCAACAGAAAAAAAAAAAACAAAGATAAATAAAAAAATATAAATTAGTAATACCAACCCTTATCTTTCTTCTATATAAATCTAGTGCTCATCTCTTCACAACAACTAAAGAGCAGTTTCTCAGCTCGGTTTCTGCTCATATAATTTTCTCTCTCTCTCTTTTTTTTTTTTTTCTTTCTCGCCCATTTTCTCGTTGGTTTAGTCGGTGAGTCAGGTGCTTTGCTTTTCCTGGTTTCTTCGAGTGCTTTCGAGGCTTGAACTTGGAGAATCCGCATATGATAAGGATCTATTTGAAGGATTTTCGTTTCGTTGAATTTGAATTTTGAAGTTCAAACCAGAAAAAAAATCTTTCAGGACTTCATTGTTTTTTTTCTCGAGAAGCAATCAGAAAAATCCTTGAATTTTCGGTTGAAGTCCGTCCGATTTTTCAGATTTCTCTCTCTAAATCTCTCTAGATTTAATCGACGGATCTGTATCTGGAAGAGGATATGGACTTTGACTTCGAAACATTCTAATCCTTATCCAAAAACAATCTCTTTTCTAAAAGTCTTTAATTAAGTGAATTATAATCCACCCCCCCAAAAAAAATTGGGTTTGAACAACCGTTTTTTGAATAATGTCGTCGGCGTCGACGTCTAGCTCTCTTCAACTCCGAAACAGCTCTTGCCCTCTCCCTTCACTCAACAAATCCTCTCTTGCTCCTCAACTGAATGTCACCCCCTCAAACCGCCGTAAAACTAGAACCGCGCGATGTTCCATTACGAAAAAGCCCTCCGCGGCTTTCGAGAAGAAATTTTTAGGGATTCAATTGCGGGGGTCTGGATCGGAGAGTTTACACTTGTGGCACACAGATGGGCCGGGTCGGGCCCCTAAACTCCGGGTTGTGGTGCGGTCCTCATTGTCCGGGGTGCCTGAGAAGCCACTCGGTCTTTATGATCCGTCTTTTGATAAGGACTCGTGTGGAGTCGGTTTTGTCGCTGAGCTATCCGGTGATAGCAGCCGCAAAACTGTACGTTTTAGGAGTCTTGTATTTTAATGTATTTTTCTTTTGTGTACGCCTATATGTACGTATTCGGTGATGCTTGAGCTTTGTTTTTGATTGTTAATGGAATTTTTTAGGTAACGGATGCTTTGGAGATGTTGATACGGATGTCACATAGAGGGGCTTGTGGATGTGAGACAAATACTGGCGATGGAGCTGGGATTCTTGTGGCGCTTCCTCATGATTTCTATAAGGAGGTTTGTTTTTGCTGTCTACTTTTTTTTAATCATTTTGTGTTTCTTTTCAAAGTAGTTTTTTACCCCTAAAGATCATGTTTGGAATTTAATTCTGTGAAATATTAATTTCTTTAGTGGAATATTTTCCATTTCAGAATTCTTTGAAGTGTTAAACACTTTTTATGCATGAGTATGTGATGGAATAATGAATCGCATGTGCCCCTTATCGCCCAGATTTTATTTGTTTTTAATGATTACGGTGTAATTAAGTGCTCAGACTTTTTGAACATTTTTTTTTACTATCTATGATCAGGTTGCAAAGGATGTTGGGTTTGATTTGCCGCCGCCAGGGGAATACGCGGTGGGCATGTTCTTTTTGCCCACGTCTGAGAGCAGAAGGGAAGAAAGCAAAAATGTATTCACTAAGGTAATTTCCACACTGAGAGTTGTTCCTTGATATATTTATTAATTACTCTTCACTACCAGCTAAATGTTGTTGTGCATTTCTATCAAGTGTCTGTTATGAATTGCAGTCCTAGTATACTAAGTATGGTTGTGTTTTTATATTAAATAATGATAATTTTTCTTCTCATGTTTACCTCGAGCGTTTACTTGCTACTTTTCTTTCTCTTTTTTCAACAGATACTAATTTTAAGATCATCAGTACAACAGACTAATGATTATCCTTTCAAAGTATATTGAAAAGAAAATTTTCTGGGATTGATCATGTTTTTCATACTTAATTGGAACCGGCAACCATAGTGATGGTTATCTGGCAGAAATTCATGTTTATGCAGCTTAATATCAATAGAAATCTTTTGACAACAGAAGTTGACAGAAAATTTGGTTGGCTTTTGCAGGTTGCTGAATCTCTTGGGCATAGAGTGCTTGGGTGGCGAGCTGTACCAACAGATAACTCAGGATTGGGCAATGCTGCTCTGCAGACAGAGCCTGTTATTGAGCAAGTGTTTCTTACAGCCACACCTAGATCAAAGGCTGACCTTGAACAACAGGTAAGTTCTTTTTTTGTGTAGGCATATTGCAACAGCACATTATCATTGATTTGCTGGAGAGAATAAAGCTAGATTATTTTGGATTAGAGTATAAGTATGTGAAAACGGAGTTTTTCCTGGGAAATTAGGTTAAACAAGTAAGGATCATGACAGGTTGGTTCTATTTGTCAGATTAGATTGCTAACAAGGTATCTGTTTTACAGATGTACATATTACGGAGGGTTTCAATGGTTGCTATCCGAGCTGCGTTAAACCTCCAACATGGTGGTGTTCGGGACTTTTATATATGTTCTCTTTCCTCAAGGTTTGTGCTTTAGAAAGCTGGGTTTTATTATAACAAGAAAATTTGCCTAACGCTTTTGCATGTGAACAATATTTACACGTTTATCTTGCTCGTGCAGAACTGTTGTTTATAAGGGGCAATTGAAGCCTGACCAACTGCAAAACTACTATTATGCAGATCTTGGCAATGAAAGGTTTACGAGCTACATGGCCCTGGTAAATATTTTATCCATTCTCTTTCTTTCTTTCTCCACTAACTCGGTACTTCACAAACAGCATGGAACCACCGGTAACTGAAGAAATGCAAGGTTGAGGAATGACTTCTGAGGCATTGAAGTTTTAATGATCTCTTAAGTTCTTCCACTCCCTTGATAACTATATGAATTTGGATGCTGATGCCTTGGGTGAGTTGGAAATAACCCTCATCGCAAGTAAATCATGTTTGCAGAAACTTGCTGCCTATGATTGGTTTTGTGAGGATGAACTTCCATTTACTGGTTGAAAGGAAAAATTTGTCTGGTCAAGGTAGCTTGGGGTTGTGTGATCTATGTCTTGGTACTGCAGTAAAAAACAGATCCTACATTCCTAGTAGAGTAGAGGGAGTCGTGAATGACAATTCTGATCCTTTTGTTGATGCAGATACACTCAAGATTTTCAACAAATACATTTCCTAGCTGGGATCGTGCCCAGCCAATGCGTGTCTTGGGCCATAATGGGGAAATTAATACGCTGAGAGGCAACGTAAACTGGTAGGTATCAGAGAAGTTCGCATACTTTGGATTAGTTGGTGTATGTCTACAATTTTTACTATTTTTTCCCTTTTTTCCTGGAATAGTTGACTTTAAAATTTTAAACTTGTACAAAGCTTAGAAAAGGTCCTCCTCTTCACCATAGCTGAATTAACTTAATAATTGCTTTTGTTCGTTAGTTTTGTACTTGTCGAAGTTTTACATCCTGCTATTTGATTTATTGGTAATATGCTATACTTTCTCCGCTTTATGCTGACAACTGATAAATAAAACAACTAATGCAAGCAACTGATATGAGTTCCGGCCATCTTTGTTTAAAAGCTATTGTCTTGCTTGACAGGTATAAGATGCCAAATAACTCCTTGATGTTACATTTTTTTTTTTTGCTTAAGTGCAGAGAAGTTTTACTTGCTCTGTTAGTGTTAAGAGGTGATGTCTACTTGTGAAAGGAGTTATTTTTTTCTTGATCCTTCTAAACATGGACGCTAAATTCATCCTCATTTTGAAAATTTTCTGCTGTTAGTTGATTTTTTTTTTTAACTTCTGTGTAGAAAGCTAAAAGAATATTACAATATGATTTTACTGGCTGGTTTGGTGAACTGGTATATAATATGTTGTTTTCCTTTTCAGTTTGTATATTTAATGATTGAAGGTTGCGGGCTGAATTTCTTGTATTTTATCAGGATGAAGGCACGCGAGGGATTATTGAAGTGCAAGGAGCTTGGTCTTTCAAAGAACGAGATGAAAAAGCTTTTGCCCATTGTGGATGCCAGTTCGTCTGATTCAGGTAACCTCGACATCTCTTATTGTGTAGTCGGATCTCTTAAATGTATACTTGTATCGTACTAGCAAGTTTTTATTCTTCCAATTTCAAACTTTGAATGCCAAATATACTCAGTCTCGACTTCAATGAAGTGAAATGATCATTAATATATTTTTTTTCTTTTCTCTATCTTGCAGGGGCCTTTGATGGTGTCCTTGAGCTTTTAGTTAGAGCCGGTAGAAGTCTTCCAGAAGCAGTTATGATGATGATCCCAGAAGCTTGGCAAAATGATAAAAATATGGATCTCTATAGGAAGGCCTTGTATGAGTATTTCTCAGCTCTAATGGAGCCATGGGATGGACCTGCTCTGATATCATGTAATTACACTTGTCTAAAGAATTTATCATGATGTTAAACCTTCTTCGACTGATGAAAACCTTATTTGCAGTTACTGATGGTCGCTACCTTGGAGCTACATTGGATCGCAATGGACTCCGTCCAGGTCGGTTTTACGTTACACACAGTGGACGAGTCATCATGGCTAGTGAAGTTGGTGTTGTGGATATTCCACCTGAAGATGTGCTCAGAAAAGGAAGACTAAACCCTGGGATGATGCTTCTGGTAGATTTTGAGAAGCATATTGTTGTCGATGATGAAGCCTTGAAGCAACAGTATTCACTTGCTAGGCCTTACGGTGAATGGCTTGAGAGGCAAAAAATTGAACTGAAAGACATAGTTAATTCAGTTCGGGAATCTGAGCGGGTCACTCCAGCAATAGCTGGAACCATGCCAGTAAGTGATTCATTTTCTTATTAGCATTTTTTGTTTCATCTTTATCAAGTAGACTTCCCCCCCCCCCCCAGGTGTCTAATCTCATTGATGTTTAAATCTTTCTGCATTAAGGCTTCAAATGATGATGACAACATGGAGAACATGGGAATTCATGGTTTATTAGCTCCATTGAAGGCTTTTGGGTATGTGTAACTGCCTGTCCTGCTTTGCAACTAATTAAAGCGCTTTGCCTTTATGGAACATTCTGTAATACTTGACTTCTGGTTTTCATGCAGCTACACTGTTGAGGCTCTGGAGATGCTGCTTCTTCCCATGGCTAAAGACGGTACAGAGGCCCTTGGATCAATGGGAAATGATACACCTCTGGCAGTTATGTCCAATCGAGAGAAGCTTACATTTGAATATTTCAAACAAATGTTTGCTCAAGTAACCAATCCTCCCATTGACCCTATTCGAGAGAAAATAGTGACATCCATGGAGTGCATGATTGGTCCAGAAGGAGATCTAACGGAAACAACAGAAGAGCAATGCCATCGTCTTTCACTAAAGGGGCCTCTTTTGTCAATTGAAGAGACAGAAGCAATTAAAAAGATGAATTACAGAGGTTGGCGTAGTAAAGTTCTTGACATAACTTATTCCAAGGACCTTGGTAGGAAGGGATTAGAGGAAACCTTGAACAGGATTTGTGCTGAAGCACGAGATGCAATTAAGGAAGGTTATACATTATTGGTGCTTTCTGACAGAGGTACTACGTTGTTCCCAATACTTTATAAATAAAACTAGAGTTTTCTCTTTTGCTTGGAATTTATGTGGAATGGAACTGCACCTCATCTATCACCCATACCATCTTTTCTTTTTCATGAATCATGCTTTAAGGTACTAATTCCCCCCTCATTTAAATGTGTAGCCTTCTCATCAAAGCGTGTTGCTGTGAGCTCCCTCTTGGCGGTTGGTGCTGTTCATCATCATCTTGTTAAAAAACTTGAGCGCACACGAGTGGGATTAGTTGTTGAATCTGCAGAACCGCGAGAAGTGCACCATTTCTGCACACTGGTTGGATTCGGTGCTGATGCCATATGCCCGTATTTGGCCATAGAGGCCATTTGGAGATTGCAGGTAGATGGGAAGATTCCTCCAAAATCTAGTGGTGAGTTCCACTCAAAGGACGAGCTGGTCAAGAAGTATTTCAAGGCAAGCAACTATGGAATGATGAAGGTTCTTGCCAAAATGGGGATATCCACTTTGGCCTCATACAAGGGTGCACAGATTTTCGAGGCTCTGGGCCTTTCTTCAGAAGTGATTGAGAAGTGCTTTGCAGGAACACCAAGCAGAGTTGAAGGAGCAACATTTGAGATGCTAGCTCGTGATGCACTTCATTTGCATGACTTAGCATTTCCTTCTC
Source organism: Adansonia grandidieri (assembly GCA_038382065.1). Taxonomy (NCBI): domain Eukaryota; kingdom Viridiplantae; phylum Streptophyta; class Magnoliopsida; order Malvales; family Malvaceae; genus Adansonia; species Adansonia grandidieri. The sequence continues at coordinate 366,618 of JBBYHK010000013.1, forward strand.
GGGCCTTAGCTCCTGGAAGTGCAGAAGCTGTAGCACTGCCCAATCCTGGGGATTATCACTGGAGGAAAGGTGGTGAAGTTCACCTGAATGATCCTCTTGCTATAGCCAAGCTGCAGGAAGCTGCCAGGAGTAACAGTGTTGCTGCTTATAAGGAATATTCCAAGCGTATTCATGAATTGAACAAAATCTGTAATTTGCGGGGGATGTTGAAGTTCAAAGCGGCAGTTGTGAAAATTCCTTTGGATGAGGTGGAGCCTGCCTCTGAAATTGTGAAGAGGTTCTGTACTGGGGCCATGAGTTATGGATCAATATCATTGGAGGCACACACGACACTGGCTATTGCTATGAATGCAATCGGGGGAAAATCAAATACAGGTATATTCTTAGAAAAGTATTTAATATTGAATGTGCTCATTTTAAATTCCTATGTCCAACTTTGATACTAAAATTGTTATGAACCTGTTGTGGGAGTTTAAGTCCTGGTCTATTTTGAAATATCTTTTCTCAAAGTGCATGTAATTGTTCCTTATCTTGTTTACTTTCCGTTTATTGAGAGTTCTTTAGCTGTAATTTGGGGCTTGTCTATAACCATGTCCTATTATTGTTGCTTTTCTGGATGATGTTGCTTATTTTTATTTAATTGTTGAAAACCTATTTATGATGTTCTTAATTCAAATTTTGCTGAAAGGTGAGGGAGGTGAGCAACCATCTCGTATGGAGCCTCTTCCTGATGGTTCAAGAAATCCGAAAAGAAGTGCTATTAAGCAGGTTGCGAGTGGGAGATTTGGAGTTTCAAGTTATTACCTTACAAATGCTGATGAACTACAAATAAAGATGGCTCAGGTATTAGTCTATCATATGATTTAGGCATATGCACCTTTTCTTTTCGATGTTTCTGCCATTGCTTGTCTATTTTGTATTTAATGCCTATATTCCAATTGGAATAGAGGTTCCTCTTGTTTATGGATTTACGTTCATGGCAGATGATGATGTGTCCGCAAAGCACCTCTTAGTGACTTTGCATCTTTAACTGATACCTACATTTGACATTTGGTGAGGTTAAGATGAACTGATGTAAATTCTTCTCTGTAGTTGATTCTTTTTAACTTAGCTTTCTTTCTGACACAGGGAGCCAAACCTGGTGAAGGAGGTGAACTTCCAGGCCATAAGGTAATTGGAGATATTGCAGTCACTAGAAACTCTACAGCTGGTGTGGGACTTATTAGTCCACCTCCCCATCATGACATCTATTCAATTGAAGACCTTGCGCAACTAATTCATGATCTTAAGGTACGAGCATGTGGTGCTCTTTTTCTTTTGATATTTGATGCTGTTATGGACTGAACCCTGGTCATTGGAACTAAGAATCCATCACTACCAACTTATTACACGGCTGTTGGCTTGTTCTGCTCGTGTACTTGTTTCTGCATTCATATTGACTCTTTATGCTCTTTGAGTAGCCTTTTTCCCTTCTTTTCCTTTTCAGAGTTGGTTGACAGTTCTTGCTTCTAAAGATGCAATATTCTATGATTAGTCTCTTAGATGCACATTCTTTTGTTTTTCAGAATTCCAATCCATCTGCTCGAATCAGTGTAAAGTTAGTTTCTGAAGCTGGTGTGGGAGTAATTGCTAGCGGGGTTGTCAAGGGGCATGCTGACCATGTCTTAATATCTGGTCATGATGGAGGTACTGGGGCCTCACGATGGACTGGTATAAAAAATGCTGGGCTCCCATGGGAACTTGGTCTGGCTGAGACCCACCAAACTCTTGTTGCCAATGATCTCCGTGGCCGCACAGTTCTGCAGACTGATGGCCAACTTAAAACAGGTAGGGATGTGGCCATTGCTGCACTTCTTGGTGCTGAGGAGTTTGGCTTTAGCACAGCCCCTCTCATAACTCTGGGCTGCATCATGATGCGAAAATGCCACAAGAACACCTGCCCTGTGGGCATTGCTACTCAAGATCCTGTGCTTAGAGAAAAATTTGCTGGAGAACCTGAACATGTTATAAACTTTTTCTTTATGCTAGCTGAGGAGGTCAGGGAGATAATGTCTCAGCTTGGTTTCCGAACACTTAATGAGATGGTTGGTCGTTCAGATATGCTTGAAGTTGATAAGGAAGTTCTTAGTAAGAATGAGAAGCTTCAGAATATTGACCTCTCCTTGCTTCTCAGACCTGCTGCTGACATTCGCCCTGAAGCTGCTCAATATTGTATTCAAAAACAGGATCATGGCTTGGATATGGCTTTGGACCAAAAACTCATTAAGCTATCTAAAGCTGCCCTAGAGAAAGGTCTTCCCGTATACATAGAAACACCTGTATACAATGTGAACCGTGCAGTTGGAACAATGCTTAGCCATGAAGTAACTAAGCGCTACCACCTGGCTGGGCTTCCTGCTGGTAAAATTCATATCAAACTCTCAGGAAGTGCAGGGCAGAGCCTGGGAGCTTTCCTGTGCCCTGGCATCATGCTGGAGCTTGAAGGTGATAGCAATGATTATGTTGGCAAAGGATTATCAGGTGGCAAAATTGTAGTTTATCCTCCGAAAGGGAGCCGGTTTGATCCTACGGAAAACATAGTAATTGGTAATGTAGCTCTTTATGGAGCTACAAGTGGGGAAGCATATTTCAATGGGATGGCAGCAGAAAGATTTTGTGTCCGTAATTCGGGTGCCAAAGCAGTTGTAGAAGGTGTTGGTGATCATTGTTGTGAGTACATGACAGGTGGGACCGTTGTTGTGCTTGGAAAAACTGGCAGGAATTTTGCTGCTGGTATGAGTGGTGGTATTGCCTATGTTTTTGATGTGGATGGGAAATTTCATTCTCGATGCAATCCTGAGCTGGTAGACCTTGATAAAGTTGAAGAAGAAGAGGATATTTTGACCCTTAAAATGATGATTCAACAACATCAGCGTCATACAAATAGCCAATTAGCCAGGGAAATACTGGCTGACTTTGAGAGTCTTCTGCCCAAATTCATTAAAGTCTTCCCCCGGGATTACAAACGTGTTCTAGCAAAGATGAAAGATGAGGAAGCCTCTAAAGAGGCATTTGAACGTGCTGCAAAAGAAGCTGAGGGGCAAGATGAGGCAGAGTTGGTGGAAAAAGATGCTTTTGAAGAGATCAAAAAGATGGCAGCTGAATATTTGAATGAGAAATCAAGTCAGGTATATAGTATTTGTTATTATTAAGTGTTATAACTCTTCACAAGGGTCTATGCTTCTGCATCTTTCCTCTTTCCGCCTTTTCCAATTTCCCCCTTTTCTTTTGGATTTGTTTTTATTAAAATTCATGTTGCTGAGTTAAACCTGCCTTCTTCCTAATTTTTCTTCCCCTTTTCTCGTGGATTTCGTTAATTGAAAATTTGTGTTTTTACTCATCTCCACAAATCTTCAATGGTTAAACTTACATTACACCTTTGTGTATTGCTCCTTTCTGGTATTTGGTTATCTTCATCATACTTTCTATTGTTGTAATACACTATTTGTTTAAGGTCTAATTTGAGTTTCGGTATTCGTAGAAAGTAGAGGCTCAACCAGTCAAGAGGCCTACTCAGGTTTCCAATGCTGTGAAACATCGAGGTTTTGTTGCTTATGATCGTGAAGGTGTTCAATATAGGGATCCTAATGATCGAATGAATGATTGGAAAGAGGTCATGCAGGAATCAAAACCTGGCCCGCTTTTGAAGACACAGTCTGCTCGCTGCATGGACTGTGGTACTCCGTTCTGCCACCAGGTAGTGATTACTGTTTTTACGCTTCTTTTGTCATTTTGGATATGAATTACGCAAAACACAACTTAAATCTAATATCTCTTTTGCATTCATACACGCAGGAAAACTCCGGATGCCCTCTTGGAAACAAAATACCTGAATTCAATGAGCTAGTGTACCAAAATAGGTGGCGTGAAGCATTGGATCGTCTTCTAGAGACAAATAACTTTCCAGAGTTCACTGGCCGAGTGTGCCCTGCACCATGTGAAGGGTCTTGTGTACTGGGTATTATTGAGAATCCCGTGTCCATCAAAAGCATTGAATGTGCTATCATAGACAAGGCGTTTGAGGAAGGGTGGATGGTACCACGGCCTCCTTCCCAGAGAACAGGGTATGGTTTGTCATTCCCCCAATATCAAACCAGAGGGCAATGTTATTTTTCAAGCTGTTCATTTTAAACCACTTCATTTTATTTTCATTAATAGTCCTCAAACTTAAAATTTTATTTCTTCGTTAAGGGTTCAAGTTTTCAAATCTTGTGGCATGATTCAATTGAGATGCTTCTGCTTCTTTGCAAGGTTGATTTATTTTAGAAGTTTAACCATTTGCTAAAGAAATATGACTTTATACATGTTTATGACCACAGCAAAAGCATTGCTATTGTTGGAAGTGGACCGGCTGGTTTGGCTGCTGCTGATCAGCTAAATAAAATGGGTCATTCAGTGACGGTTTATGAGCGTGCAGATAGAATTGGAGGGCTTATGATGTATGGAGTGCCTAACATGAAGGCTGCTAAGGTGGATGTGGTTCAGCGGCGGGTTAACCTTATGGCTGATGAAGGGGTTAAATTTGTGGTTAATGCTAATGTTGGAATTGACCCTTCTTACTCTCTTGATCGGCTACAAGAGGATAATGATGCCATTGTTTTGGCAGTTGGAGCCACAAAACCCAGGTAAGAGAGAAGAAAGCTGTTGATTATTGATAATCTTTGGAAATGCTTTGGTATTTTTGCTAATAATGTTTTATTCTTTATTTGAATTCCGACTCTTAACAATCACATGATGGTGGCTTAGCCAGAAAGGAAAATGCTTGTAATAGATTGATAATCAGTACTTTAATATTCCTTATAACATGGTTGAATAATGAAATGAATTTATCTGCTCAATGCAGGGACCTTCCTGTTCCGGGACGGGAGTTATCTGGTGTACATTTTGCAATGGAATTCCTTCACGCAAATACCAAAAGTTTGCTTGATAGTGATCTCCAGGATGGTAAATATATATCTGCCAAGGGCAAGAAAGTAGTGGTCATTGGTGGAGGTGACACTGGTACAGATTGCATCGGGACATCTGTCCGCCATGGATGTACTAGCATTGTAAATCTTGAGTTACTTCCTCAGCCACCACAAAGTAGAGCTCCTGGCAATCCATGGCCACAGGTTTGACAATTTTATCCTTCGTACCCTGCTGATTTTATGCTGAAGTGAAAAGAAATAGAATATAGGTTCTTATCGGACTATTAATCACGATAAAAGTAGTCATTTATTTTAATTTTCGTTTAATTTTCCTTTTGGTTATTCCTTTCACGCAATCAAAATGCATTCTTTTTTTACATCTGCTTACTTTGCATTGTATCTAATGTGAGCTTTTTCCTATTAATTTAAATTATAAAATTGATGTTTGGTTAGGGATAGTAACTGGAATAGCAGAAAGTTTGGAATATTTAATGGTCTAGACATCTTATGCGACTTTTTCCACTGTGTTTGTTGGAATTGTAGTGGCCTCGCATATTCCGTGTAGACTATGGGCACCAAGAAGTTGCTGCGAAATTTGGAAAAGACCCAAGATCTTATGAGGTTTTAACTAAGAGGTTTATTGGAGATGAGAACGGAACTGTGAAAGGACTTGAGGTGGTACGTGTGCGTTGGGAAAAGGATGCCAGTGGGAAATTCCAATTCAAGGAAATTGAGGGCTCCGAAGAAATAATTGAGGCTGACATAGTTCTGCTAGCCATGGGATTCCTTGGCCCCGAGTCAGTCAGTATCCCGATCTCTCCCTTTTTATAATTCTTTTTGGCAATAAGGTTTTAATGCCCTCTATTGAAAACCTGAATGCTAGTTGATGCTTTAATCGTTAATTACACGTAGGCTGCCCAAGTTATTTGTTTGGTGCATAAGTTTTTCTTTTGAAAGGCTTAAAATGTTTAGTAGTGAGAAGTTTTAGTACAAAGTTAAAAGAAATTGATAGCCCAACAAAAATAAAAGAAACCCAAATTTGGCAACCCAATCCTGGTAAGTTGTCTAACATAAACCCAAATATGATTAAATAAGAAACATAACCATCCCAAAAGTTCAGCTCAAGCAGACAAACATCTATTGAAGATTTTAATTTATTATTACTGAATGCAGTTCTTAAAGTTCTTCTAAGATACGTTTATGTTGCCGGTTTGAGCATTGTTCCTTAGTTTTTGTGTTCTTTAATTGGGACAGACAGTAGCACAGAAGTTAGGCGTGGAACAAGACAGCCGATCAAACTTTAAGGCAGAATATGGCCGCTTTGCGACCACTGTGGATGGGGTCTTTGCAGCTGGCGATTGTCGACGAGGTCAGTCATTAGTTGTGTGGGCAATCTCAGAGGGAAGGCAAGCTGCTGCGCAAGTTGACAAATACCTGACTAGCAAAGACGAGGACATAAGCGTTGATGGCAGGAGCCAAGATCTTGTCAAGCGACATCAAGACCTTGCCCAAAGGCAGCAAACAGTTGTGACATAGGTAATCTTTGATTTTATTGTTTGTGACAATGTGTTGAAAAGGGAGATCAATCTGATACAGAAGAATTTCCAAAGGGAGTTGTCACATGGATGACCACTGCGGGAATTAAGCATCATCTTGTGGATAATAACTCACCAAGGGATGCTTAGTCCGCAGCAAAGGACCTGGAAAGTGGAGCGATTTAAGGATTTGGGAAAGGTTTAGTTAAGGTAAAGGACCTGGCGGAAGGTTGAGCCAAAATCAATAAACATCTGCCATGAGGCTGGTATTGGTATAGATTTGGATATATTATTTGTCTTTTCGTATTTTATCATCTTTGTTTATAGTTTTTGCCCAGCTTGTTTGAAGTTTAATTCTTAATCTCGTGGTTTTCATAAGGAATAATGTACAGTTTTGTTTCTGAATCGGTGATATTGGAAAATAAATGTCGAATATTCGTTATATTTTCTGAAAAAACTATCCTTTTATTGAAAAGAAAGTTCAGAAACCATCTGCAAAATTTGTTTGATTCTATTAAAAATTGGAAGAAGCCATTGATGGGCAAATGAAAAGGATATCTGAAGTTAAAGCTATTGGAGCCGGTTTTTTTTTTTTTTTTGGGTGCTGAAAATGGGTAAATGGAAGACAATAAAAATAGAAAACTGCTTACGTATTATTTCACTGGAAATGAAGTCTCACCTAAAATGGTTCATAAATATCAAAGGAGGTCTTTTGAACCTTTAATTAGCTGACAATTCTTTTACACACTAGTTACAATCTGAAAACTTGGATTACAGCACAATTGAAATAAAGAATAGACCAGAAGTTTGACAGCGTGCTTGATGAAAGCTTGCGAGCTGAAAAGTCAGAAGCAGCCGCCCAGCTGCAAGGTGATGGAATGGAAAACACGTTAGAATTAGCTCTAAATGATTATCATGAAAAAGAAAAAAAAAAAAAAATCCTTCACAAAAGATTTTGCTTTATTTTTTTTTTT
>JBBYHK010000013.1:374172-452025 GCA_038382065.1 Adansonia grandidieri
ATTCTAAGGTTATTGCAGGTTTTGTTAAAACTAAATTTTTAACAGGTTTGGAATGCCAAAAGCTCTTATCAGTGATACAGAAACTCATTTTTGTAGCCGCATGATTGAGTCTTTATTAAATAAGTATCATGGTACACATAAGGTGTCCACCGCATCTCATCCTCAAACAAATAGACAAGCCGAGGTTTCTAATAAAGAGATAAAGTTTATTCTTGAAAAAATAGTTAACCCAAGTTGAAAGGATTAGAGTCTTAGATTGAATGATGCTTTATGGGCTTATCGGACTACTTACAAAACACCAATAGGGATGTCCCCTTATAAATTAGTGTCTGGTAAGCCATGCATCTGCTAGTGGAATTAGAGCACAAGGGCTTTTGGGCAGTAAAACAATGAATGATTTGGATGAGGCTGGTTTGTAAAGAAAGTTGTAAATACAAGAGCTAGAGGAGACTAGGAATGATGCCTATGAGAATTCACGAATTTACACAGAGAAAACAAAGGCATTTCATGATAGGAAGATTTTAAGGAAAACTTTTAATGTTGTACAGAAGGTTATACTTTTCCACTCACGGCTCAAGCTCTTTCCAGGTAAACTTCGTTCTAGGTGGAAAGGTCATTTTGTTATTACTAATGTATTTCATTATGGTGCAATAAACACTAAGAGTTTGGAAACCAACAAATAGTTCGAGGTCAATGGTCATCGATTGAAGCCTTTCTATGAAGGATTATGAGAGGAAACGGTGGAGCAAGTGGAGTTGGAAGATCCGATGTATGTTTGAGATGAAAGAAAGTCAGGCAAATGACGTTAAACAAATGCGTTGCTTGGAAGGCAACACAGTTTCAAAAAAATCAGATTTAATTTCCTTCTCTTTCACTTTAGTTTTATCTTATTCTTCTCTTTCATGTTCATTTATACATGGGGGACAATGCATGTAATAATGTGGGGAAGGGAGATTAATTGCATATTGTTTAAATTTAGCATGGTTCATGTTAATTTTTTTTCTTTTTTTTTTAAATTAATGTTTTCTTAGGTTCTTTTTAAAGTTTGATGAGTTCATGCATGGATTAAATAAGAATATGCTTGAATACTATGAATTTGCAAGCTAACTCTATTTTAGTATAGTTAATGATATTGAACACTTAGCATGCTAAATCTTGGTTATTATAAGACCTTTGTGAGTTTTGAGCTTAAAAGATTGATTATCTTTGTCAATCTAATTTCTTTGTTGTGAGTATCAATTCATGTTATTGTAACTCTAGAACTTGCTTTAAATCTCATTAAGATTACATTTGTTTACATGCAAGTATGAAAGTGATGAAGGCACTTAAGATGAAAACTACTTGAACCTAAATAGCCTACCTTGTAATTTATCCCTTAGTGAACCTATTTGAGCCTAATGTTAACTTTTCTTTGTTTAAACCATGTTTGAGCCTAAAATTGTAAAACAGATTATTCTACCTATTGTAGAGCATTTAGTTATGTGTTTGAATTTTTTAAGAGAAAAATTGTAAAAAGGGTGAATTCTTGAGGCTTGAGTTTGAAAAAAAAAAAGAAAAGAAAAAGAAATAGTTGGTATATGAGCTATGGAATCATGTTTGAAAGCTCCATGAAACAAAGAATTGAGTAAAAACCAAGAACAAAGTCAAGGTAAAAAAAAAAAGGTGTTCTCATGTGATAAAAAAAGGAAAGTAAATTTGATATTCAAAATATCTAAAAAGAGACTAACTATGCAGTTTGAATTTTGAAATTTTAAGTTATATTTTTTTTATTCAACTTTGTGCTCTACTAGTTTCTTTGTCTTTAATTACCCTTTGTTTATCCATTCTTTGTTGCTACCATTCCTGTACCTTAGCCCCATTACAACCATGTTAAAGACCTTCTGATTTGTGTTAGCATGTATCATAAGTGATGGAAATGAGATGAATGAGTAAGCATATGGTAGTGCATTTTCATGGATTGCATTTGAGAAAAATACTAAGCCTAAACACTTATGTGATATTGAGTGCATGTTTATTGAGAATAGCCAAGGTAAATATAATAAGTTGTTCATAAAATCCTTTTATCTAAGAATGGTGTTAATCTTGTGAAAGAAATTTTATTCTCGCTATATTCTTTGTTTTTTATATGTATGAATCTTTAAAAGCTTTGGAAAGATTTAGAGTTTACTTGCATTTAGAATTAGTTTAGGTCTAGTTTGCTAGAGGACTAGCATTATCTAAGTGTGGTGAAATTTGATAAGTGCTTAATTTTATATAAATTATTTTTCTATTTTAATCTTTTCTAGTTATTTTTTATGATTATCATAAGCATTTATTTTTCTTTTTTATTTTGCTAGATTTAACTGGATAAAAATACAAAAGAAGCAACAATTGGCTAAGTTAGGGAATTTGTGTGGGTTTTGAATTCTAATGAGCTGATCTTGAAGAACTTTCGATCATACTAGTAGAAGTTAGAAGATAAAGTTCTACTTGGGTTAAGAGTTTGAAAGCTGTAATAATTACCTTTGAAGATTATATTTATCTCTTGGATAAATGAAGGAAATCAACCTATAAATTCAGAAAGAAGATTGCATATAACCTTTCGAGAGATCAAGATAAAGATTAGAGATTGATTTTTTATTTTTATTTTTGATAAATTAATGTAATTATCTTTATCTCTAGCTTTAGTTGAATTTTTTTCTCTATAAATAGATAGGGGTTAAACAATTTTGATCATCCCATTCTTATTCTTCCTCTCTATTGCATTCATTGTTTTCTAAACTATGTCTTTCTAAGTTTTTTATTGGTAGTAAAAAGATTTGCAAGCTTTTGTATTATTCATCATGAGAAATAAATGAATTTGTTTTCAAAGTCCTTTTTTTTATATATAAATATCTTGTGTTTTTCTATTTAAATGTCATGGTTATATGATTTCAACTTCTAGGATGCATACTAGTAGTTTTCTCATATATAATCTAGAGCTAGTTTAATTAATCAAATATGTAATAGTTTGATAAGTTTTATATAAGTGGCAAATAACTTTAATGAGAATGGTCAAGTTTTTATTTTAAAAATTATGAAAAATACAAGTTTTTTTTTAAAATAAAATCAGCTTTTGATTTTGTTAGATTTAAGCAGTTAAACTTTCCTAGTTTTTAAAGTTATCTTTTAATTATATTTTAAAGTTTTTTTTAAGGTATTTAAATGATAAGGGTTAATCATAGTGCTTAACTTGGTTAACTAGAAAGTAAGGGAAAATAAGGAAGTCAATACATGTTTGATTTCATAGTTGATTTATTTGTTTAAAAAATATACATTAAGAGTTTTCAATGATTGATAATAATACACTAGTAAGCAATATCGATTTACTACTAAAGTCTTTTCATTGTCGATTTTTATTAAATTATTTTCAATGTTTTTTTTTAATTTTATTTTAAATCAAAAACAATTTAAACCCTTATTTACTTTTATTAATCATATTCTACCATTGTTCCTATCACATTGTTTCTTTTATTTCTATTTTCAAAATCAGTTTTAAATTTCTAAAGGTTTTTGTGAGATGCGATCTCTACTTTCCTACACTACAATTCTAAAAATCAAATTAAAGAAAGTGAATATTATAAACGGGTAACATCAACAACTACCGGCTAGTGTACCAAAATAGGTGGCTTGAAGCTTTGGATTGTCTTCTAGAGACAAATAACTTTCCAGAGTTCACCGGCCGAGTGTGTCCTGCACCACTTGAAGGGTCATGCGTTCTTGGTATAATTAAGAATCCTGTGTCCATCAAAAGCATGGAACGTTCTATAATAGACAACGCATTTGAGGAAGGGTGGATGGTGCCACGACCTCATCTCAAGAGAACAGCGTATGGCCGCTATTCCCTCTGTATTCATTTGAAACCACTTCATTTTTATTTTCAAAATGGTACTCACTCAAAAATTATTTCTGTGGTTAACGGTTCAAGGGAAGTTTTAAATCTCCTTGCATGATTCATTTGAGATGCCTTTGCTTCTTTGCAAGATTGATGTATTTTAGAAGTTCAAGCATTTACTAAAGTAGCATAACTTGATATATGTTTATTACCACAGCAAAAGTATTGCTATTGTTGGAAGTGGACCGGCTGGTTTGGCTGCTGCTGATCAGCTAAACAGAATGGGTCACTCAGTGACTGTGTATGAGCGAGCTGACAGAATTGGAGGGCTTATGATGTGTGGAGTCCCCAACATGAAGGCTGACAAGGTGAATTTAGTTCAGCGGCGGGTTAACCTTATGGCTGATGGAGTTAAATTTGTGATCAATGCAAATGTTGGAATTGACCCTTCTTACTCCCTTGACTGGCTACGTGAGGATAATGATGCCATTGTTTTAGCAGTTGGAGCCACAAAACCCGGGCAAGTCTTAGAAAGAAAAAAGCTGCTGATTAGTGATAATCTTTGGAGAAGTCTCCGTATTTTCGCCAATAATTTTTATTTCGTTATGTGATTCTGGCTCTTAACAATCAGAAGATGGTGGCGTAGCCGTAAAGGAAAATATTAGTACTATTTAGATAATCAATACTTGATATTCATTGTTACATAGTTGTATAATATAATGCACTTATCTGCCTGATGCAGGGACCTTCCTGCTCCGGGGCGGAAGTTATCTGGTGTTCATTTTGCAATGGAATCCCTTCATGCAAATACTAAAAGCTTGCTCGATAGCCATCTCCAAGATGGTCACTATATATCCGCTGAAGGCAAAAAAGTAGTGGTCATTGGTGGAGGTGACACTGGTACTGATTGCATAGGGACATCTATCCGCCATGAATGTAGTAGCATTGTGAATCTTGAGTTGCTTCCTCGGTCACCACAAAGTTGAGCTCCTGGCAATCCTTGGCCACAGGTTTGACAGTTTTATCTTTTGTTCCCTGACGATTTTATTCTGTAGCTTCCGAAATGTGAAGTGAACGGAAATATAATATAGGCTCTTACTGGACTACAAATCATGACAAAAACTGTCATTTATTTCTTTTCATTTCCTTTTGCTTATTCTTTTTAGACAACAAATATGCATTAAGTTAGTACATAGAATAGCAAATTCCGTTTAGACTATAGGCACCAAGAAGCAGCTGCCAAATTTGGAAAAGACCCAAGATCTTATGAGGTTTTTACTAAGAGGTTTGCGGGAGATCGGAATGGAGTTGTGAAAGGACTTGAAATGGCACGTGTGCATTGGGAAAAGGATGCAAGTGGGAAGTTTCAATTCAAGGAAGTTGAGGGCTCTGAGGAAATAATCGAGGCTGACCTCGTCCTGCTGGCCATGGGGTTTGTTGGGTCTGAGTCTGTGAGTATTGTGATCATTCCCCCTTTTATAATTCTTTTCTGGCAATCAGGTTTTAATGCCCTCTCTGTGATAAAGGCATAAGAAGTTTTATTAATGAGATTGCGAAGTTGTACAAACTTCTACAAAATGATAGCCCGGCAAAAACAAAAGACCCAAATTTGTCAACCCAATGATTATTATTAACCAAGAAACAGAATATCCCAAAACTTAAGCCAAAACACACGGATTTCAACTAGTTGAAGATTAGTTGATTGAAAATTTTATTTTTGTTATAATCAAATGGAGTTCACTAAGTCATTCATGATACAATTATGTTGCATGGTTTTAACATTGCTTACGAGTTCTTGTGCTCTCTAATTTTAACAGACGGTGGCAGACAAATTAGGTTTGGAGCAATATAACCGATCAACCTTTAAGGCAGAGTGTGGCCTCTTTGCAACCAATGTGGATGGAGTCTTTGCTGCTGGAGATTGTCGACGAGGTCAGTCATTAGTTGTTTGGGCAATCTCAGAGCTGCACAGGTTGACAAATACCTGACTAGAGAAGACGAGGACGTCAGCATTGACGGCACCAAGATCTCGTCAAGAAACACCAAGACCTTGCCCAAAAGCAGCAAACAGTCATGACATGGGTGATCTTGATTGTAATTTTTTGTGAGTGACAGTATGCTGAAAAGGGAAGATCAATCTGATATCCAGAATAGAGAATAGGTTTCCGATGGGAGTAGTCACATGGATGACAACTGCTGGAATTAAGCATATCATTTTGTGGCCAAGGGATGCTTAGTCCGCAGCAAACAACCTGGAAAGATTTTGTAGAGATTAAGGATTTGGGAAAGGTTTATTAGGGCAAAGGGACTTGTCGAAGGGTCTAAGCAAAATCAACAAACATCGTCAATGGCTGCTGGGATAGGTGTGGGGATATCATGTCTTTCGTGTGCATCGTCTTTGTTTATAGTTCTTACCCAGCTTGTTTGAAGGCTAGCAAGTCATGGTTGTTTTTGTTTATTAATGGTTGGGGATCTTTTATTAAATATTCAGTATGTTCTCTCAGATTGCATCCTTTTGCCCGGAACAAAATTCATTTAAAAATTGAGAGAATCCTATGTTGTATAAAATAGATTTAAAGAACTCATGTAGTATTTATTTAATTTTTTTAGCATTGTGTTTAAAATGTTAATATCAAATTTTATATGATATAATTCAAGTTATATAAATTTTAATACTGTTGCATATTCGCGTAGTTGTGTTTTATATTGTCATATACCAATCTTTGAAGCTGTTTGTGCAATCAACATCATATCTACTAAGCTGATCCTTTTAACTCAGCATTAACATTGTTGACAGGCTCTTTTAAGCTTACGAGTTTTAAAAAGACTTAAGACCCATACGACTTAAATAAGTTATTTAATTATGAGTTATGAGTTATAAATAAATTAAGAATATTAAAAGAAAATAGTGCATCTCATAAAATTATCAAATTAAAGTGAAATATGAGAACACATATAGTTGTATAACCCAGATATTTGAGTGGTACTCCATTTTTGCTGAAAAGGGGTGAATGGTTAAGTTAGAATCGTTAGAAGATAAAAAACAATCGAATCAGAATAAAGCTTCAACATATTTTATTTCACTGAGAATGAACTCTCACCCATAACGGTTCTTAAAGTTCAAGTTTGGTTCTTTTCAACTTTAGCTAACAATTCTTTTACACATTTAATTAGTTACATTCTGAAAACTCGGGTCACATCACAACGGATAAAACTAATAGACAGTAAGTGTTATTGCGTGCTTCACGAAAGCTAGCTAGCTTGTCAGCTGAATATTCAGAAACAGCCACCTAACTGCAAGGTGACAGAGAAATACACATTAGAATCAAGCTTCCAGCATTTATTCTTTTAGTATCAATTATGGATAAATAATTGTATGAATTGAATTAAATATCAAGTTTAATTTTAAATATTTATTACGAAAAAAAAAAAACAAAAGAAAAAACATTTATAACTGTATCTTGTTTCAGCTAGTTTTTAACCCCCACCCTTTTGGAGAGGTCAGCTCAGGAATTGAAAAAAAAAAAAAAAAATCCAAGGGATTAGTCACCTTCCAATCAACCCCAAAAATCCAAGACTGCAGCATTTGTTAAGATAGAGATTAGTTTTAAAGAGATGATATCATTTTACTCACCAGAATAGCCTCAATTTCCTTGTCGGAGACAGGTGTACGTTTGGGGAGAAGAGATGCTTTTCCTCCCACAGCAGTGTTGGCGGGCGGTGCAGGAACGTCTGACCTTGACCTTGTAATGAAGCTATCAATTATGTTTCCAGCTTTGCGTGTTGCTCGTGTTTCAGATATAGAATCTACACACACACACACACAAACAAACTTTAAAAAAGTGATTTTGAATATAAATAAATGGCAACTTCAAGATAAAAATAGCAATGGGAGTCGTTTGGAATAAACTACCTACAGGGGCTTTAAAATCCTAGTTCTATCCAGTTTAGTCGACCAAGAAACACAGAAAAGCTCATGCCAATGTGGTTTCAATCTGATTCTGCAGTTAGAAGTAGAGGTGACAAAAAAATCCGAATTCGAAATCTTGTTTGGAAGAAACACAAATATGAATTCATCCAATCTGATTTGAGAAAAAGTCAAAAGATCTAAACTCGAAAATATCAAACATGAAACGATCCAAACCCTCCAAAAATATGCTAAAATAGTTACACATTCTATAAAAGTTCTAAAATAACACAAAAAAAAAAAAAAAACTAAACAAAAAAGATCCGAAATGATAACTCACAAAACCCGAACTCAAAGAAAAATAATCTAACGAGCTCAAAGTCAAACCCAATCTGAAAAAATCTGAACTCGAAAAATCAAATTTAAAATACCTCAAAATCGAAATTGACCTAAATCAGAAATACTTGAACACACCCAATCGGCCGGTTTGCCACCTCTAGTTAACAGTTAATGACTGGCAAGTAGAATTAGTTCATTCAAGTTCTCCATTCAGGTTCTGATATTAGTATATTCTAGGTTCATCATTACCAGTCTCAAATCAAAACTTCCTGAAAAGGTAATCCCCTCTCGCCCGGACCCCCACCCACAGACTCACACAGATTCACATGGCTGTCAAACTCAATCTAAAGAAAAACGGTAAAAGAGATAATGATTTTCTCCACAACCTTTTATTGTGTTTTTTGACATCCTGCTCCGAAACATAAATCACACTTGAAAAACAGTAATCGCCCATAACCTAGGACTACGAGTCAACAACTACACGTGTAAAACGAGGTTTCAGTGGATAAATGCCTGAGATTTAATTAGATATATAATCCTTGGTTAAGGAAGCAATTTAGCTGAAACTCCTTACCTATCATAAATTGGTAATCAATGATCTCTACCGTATAAAGCACTCTTATTTATCTTATCTCTCCTCCATTACAGTACCTTCATTTTCTCAATTGGCCTAAGAACTTTCAATATTGCTAAACTTAATGAAATAACCCAATTCTTACTCATCCAAAAACATGTAATCCGTGAAACTTCGATCTCTTACTGAACAGAACTACACCGGGAAAGTCATCACATCCAAATTTGGTAGATTCCTTTGCTCTGAGTCCAACATGTATCGCTTCGACATGCTGCCTTTTCGAAATTTTCAGTTCGAATCTTTATTTTTTTGGTCAAATCTAATTTTAGATTCGTGTTTTTAAGTTCATTTTGAAACCTCTACGACAAATTGATCCTACTTGTCTCATCCTCTACTATATATATATATTATATACCATCGGTAGATGCTCTTAGCAAATATCCGTCTCAAATGCTCCTTCCATGAGAGGAAATCACAAAAATGGAAGGTACCAGAAACGAAAAAAAATAATAATAAAAATCGAACTCATTATATGCTAAATCCAGCATCTGTAGTTCACAGTGGACCATTTACCACAGATCAAAGCAACAAAGAACAAGTTTAGATAAGTACCTTCAATGGAATTCGGAAGAAAGGCTAGAATTAAAACAAAAGATCCTTAAATCCAATTAAACTCTCACGAAACTCCCCCCAAACTAGACGTTTCGGGCAGCTAAGGAAAATCAAAGTTGCTAATTTTGGAATACAACGTGTAGAATAGAAACTCAATTTCAATTCTAAACTAGCAAGCATCATAACACGTTGAAAACCATAGACGAATCGATGACCTCCCCACCCCCTCCTCAAAAAAAAAAAAAAAAAAAAAAAGAAAGAAATATGAGCAGTAACCTGAAGCAGAAGGTTTTGGGTGTCTTTGAGGAAACTTAATGCGTGGAATTCGCTTGAGTGCCTGCTCTGCTCCCATCTTTTTCCGCCCTTCACTTCACCCTTTTCTCTCTGCTCTGCTTGTCGCAATTTGGTAATTAATCATTGTTACCTAGTAATCCACCACTTTATATATATATATATATATATATATAATTTATGCTTTATCACCCACTTTTCTTTTTAGTAATAAATAAATAAATTGTTTTTTTTTTCCAACAAATTTTGGCATTTACCAACACTTTCCATTTCTTTTTTCTTTTTTTAAACAAGATAATGGGTAACTAACCCACACAAAGAAGCCAAAGTTAACGCCGAAACCTCACTCATGGCCTTTTTTGTAAGCAGCCATTTTTTATCTTTTCCGATCTATATTATTAATAAAGTTTTTACTGAAAAAAAAACACTTATTTAATTAAAAAATTTTAAATAAAATTAATGATATTTGCGTCCCTTCACTATGTATATAATTAAATATCAATTTTTTTAGTTGAAAAAATTACCAATTTTACTTTAAAAAAAACTTCTTCTTTTTTTTTTTTAATTTTAAAAATTGCTAGTATTATTAACTTATTATTTATTTCTAAAAATAAATTAAAAATTATTTACTTTTATGGGCACGTGAAGTTCTCGTTTTATGTTAAACGTGGTTTAAATTTATCTTTCATGTCTTTTAAATTTTCTTGCTTATCAAAAATTGTCTTTACTTTCTTTTCTTTTGTTCTTTTTTTTTTTAAAAAGAATCAATATTATGATTGCATTTTCCTTTAATGTGATGATATGATGAGCACATAAGCATTTGATGCAATACGAAAAATATGTGGAGGAATGAATGAATGATAAGACATTGCAGTCACTTTAATTAACTAGAATATGCCCGTTGATAAGTTAAGAAAAATTAAATTAAATTAAATTTTTTAATATGATATTTATATTAATTTATACTAATATATGATATATGTAATAATTATATTTTTAAATAAATAAAATTAAAATTAAAATTAAATTATTATTATAAATTATGTAAAGTACAAGATTAAATGAAACACGATATAATATGAAAAAATAATTATTTTTTCTTTCCTTTTATGGGTTTTTTGCTTTTAATTACTGGTTTATTCTGTTAGGCCTTTTGCTAATTCGTGTCTAAGGTTATCATGTTAAGAAATATCTTTTAATAATGCATATCAATTATTTATCAATTATTGCGTTAAATAAAAAACTGTCACCATACAAAATTACTAAAATAAATATCCAGACAAAATATTATTAAAAAACAAAATAATAATAATACAAAAACAGTCATAAAAAGTATGTATAATATCATGGTGTGATAAGGGTTTTGATTACTCTATGCGTATATCTAAAACTTTTTAATAACAATATTTCCTCTTTGAAAGGAAATACACGCATATATTTCAGTTCATACATATAAATTTAAATTTTTAAAGAAATTTATAGATGTTAAAATTTGACTATCCACGAGACGAGAAAGCTACAGAAGTAAAAATATGATAGTAATTTTTTGTAGAGTTGGTGAATTCTTAAAAACATGTGTTTTTATAATTTATAAAAATAAATAAAAAGATATAAGTATTTTTAATTTTATTTTGACTTATGTAATTTTTTTAACTGAATTAATATAATTTAATTTGTAACATAAACTCAAAATATTTACGTATAACTAGTTTTTGTGACAGCACATGATTCCATGGGAAATTTTACTTTAAAAAATAACTTAATAGTAAACAACTATACATTAATGACATAACTGTACTATTTTTTTAATGTTATAATCCATATTTTTTCTTATCATTAAATTATTATTTTACTATTGATTCAATGAAAAAAAAACCTTAGTAACAAAAAACAATCTACTGATCGTTCAACAAAAAATATGTATATCTAGCAAAAATTTTAAGGGTTAGTGAAAAGAATAGGTAGTTTTAAAAGTTTGAAAAGCGATAGTTCTTTTAGTTATGTGAGTGACTTAAAAGGTGAGTGGGATTTGTTTTGTTTAAAAAAAATATTTAAATTAAAATTTATTAAATTATTTTTTTAATATTATTTTATTTATACTTTAAATTCTTTTTGATATTTTAATGATTGAGTTAGTGTTTGATTAACTCTTGACACTAACTTTTTTTTTCAATAAATAATAACTAGTCCTATGCACATTAACTCTTTGACACTAACTCTCCTTTTCAATAAATAATAACTGGTCTTACGCACATCTATTACGTGGATAAAGTAATAAATAATTAAATAATATATAAAAATAAAATAATTTAAAAGAGAAAAAAAATAAAAAGTAGTGGAAAAATTTTTAAAAAACTTTTAAGTGGCAATTTTTGTAAGTTACGGTTTTTTAGAATAGCAAAAAAAAGTGGATTAACTCAAGAATATAATGTTGTTTAAAAGTAAATCACTAATATAGCCTTAGAAATATGTATGATTTATTTTATAATTAGTTTATTGTCTAATTAAATCGTAATATCAATTCAAGTGTTCCCTTTATTAATATTATAATAATAATAGAAATAGAGATAGAGATAATATGGAGATACATAAATTTATAGTTAAATAAAATAAAATATACAATATTAGGTATATAGATGCTTATTTGCATGTATGTGTCTGAAATAGGCTTAATTGGGCCAGATGTACATAATTAAGGACTTTAAGGAAATAGGGAGAAAATTAATACATGATGCAACCAAACCTCAAAAACCCATTTATCCAAGATGATAAATGTCCTAGGTGTTTACAGATTTGGTAAGATCTGATTACTCTTTGAGAACCTCCTAAAGCAAGTCAAGTTCAATAGGTTTAAAATTTTTAAAATATATTAAATATTAAAAGAATTAAAATATTAACATTTCAATGATTTTAAAATTAAAATAAAATAAAAATTTTATTCATTAAATAATATTTAAATCTGAATTTAACTTTTAAAAATATTATTTAAAATTTGGTCTAAATCGAATAAAATTTATATAATCGAGCGACTAGACGACCAATAAATAAGCCTGTTCACTTCTTCTCCTCCATACAATGCAGACGTAAATTTATATATATTTAAATATATATAGATTATATACTGATATAAAGGGATCTGAATTAAATGTTCCTCTTTTCTTTTGTTTTCGATACCAAAATGTTCCTCTTTTCGAGAAAAAAAATGCAGTAACCACTGGAGCTCCAATGTCAAAATCTTGATAACTCCTCAATGATTGATTACTGCATGACCCAAAATGCTTAATTGCTTGAAAACAAAAGAAAAAAACTTCCCGTTTACTGGTTGAATCATCAATGGAAAACTAAAGTTACGAAAAGCTAGAACTTGTGTTTTTGTGAAG
The DNA here is from genome assembly GCA_038382065.1 of Adansonia grandidieri. Lineage (NCBI taxonomy): Eukaryota > Viridiplantae > Streptophyta > Magnoliopsida > Malvales > Malvaceae > Adansonia > Adansonia grandidieri. The sequence continues at coordinate 387,129 of JBBYHK010000013.1, forward strand.
TTACTTGGTCGTGAATCTTTACTATTGATTATGACACAAATTATCTAATTGGAATAACTATTACCCAGAAAATTATTGGCAGCATTACTATAGATATCTCTCTGTAATGGAAAGAGATGGGGAAAAAAATGCAATAAAATATAGAATTTTAAGAACGAAAAGTTCTAACACTTTTTATTTTTCACTTATTATTTCTTTTCCAACATGTGAAAGGATTTCATTTAGAGTTTCTTTTCTGAAAATTAAACAACTTTTTAGGCACTACACTCACAGAAACAGGTGCCATTGAGACAGTTACGGATTTTGCAACCTGGTGGACAAACCTTGGCGCAGTCGGCGTCGGTTTTGCATTTAGCATCCTCGTTTGGTACGAGGTTAGCTGCGGTGGGCAAACAACTACATTTGCCAGTTTTTAGGTCACAAAAGCCGCCATGTTTACAAATGAATGCACACTCTATGTCACGAAAACATTCTCCGTCTTGTGCTACTAAGTTTGATACACCTGCAAATTAAATTAAAAGACAAAGTTTCATCATTTAAATATTTCGTTTGAACAATTTGCTAATATATTGAAAGAAAGAAAGATATACACACTAACAAGAAGCTACAATCAAGATGGCAAGAAGAGAAGCTATGCCAAAAGAAGCTATAGTCTTGAAGCTGGTGAGAAAAGAAAATCAGATTGAATTCTCTGTATTTTGTACTGTAGATGAGGATGGGATGACGATACACAAAGTGTCTCGCAGTTGGGATTTTATAGAAGAATTTTTAGGCATTCAATTCAAACACGAGCTAATGGAATTAAAACCTTGCCAATTATGCGGCAAAAAAATACCCATTCAGATGCAGATGTTGTTACCATATGTGCATGAAAGATCAGTTTTTATTAATGGAATACGTTACCTTTTACCTATGATCATCACTCTGTTTTTGAAATGACTGCTAAAATCTTGTTAAAGGTTTCTTACAGGCATTCTTGGATTCATCCTTGCAGGGACTGTAGAACAACAATGATTGGGAGGCATTGACAAATTATCTCCTTCTCCTTCCAACATTTGAACAACATTTTTCATGGAAGGGCGACCCGCTGGATACCACTGAATGCACCAAAGTCCAACAATGCTGAGCTTCTTTAAAATTTTAGCATCACCATCTTGATGAAGATATTCAATTCCTTTGGCTATGCAATTGCTATATCTTGAAGCTTCTCCCAACCAAGGGAATGTTTCTTCCCATCAGCTGAAAGCATACATTTCTCCACTCATTCGATAAGAACTCATAAACCAGTGCCCGTCTAAAATCCATCTACATAGAAGCTAACCAAACGAACCACATTGACATCGTGGATTCTCCCCATTGTTCCGACTTCGTTGATAAATTCTGCCTCATCGCCTATGAAATCGTTTAAGATCTTCACTGCAACAGAGTTCTCTCTAGAAAGTGGTCCTAAAACACTGTTCTATAAGCTCCCTTACCCAACTTTTCCTTAAATTGATTTGTAATCCTTTTTTATGTCAGCATGACTGTACCTTAAGGGCTTGAGAGTCCTGTAATCCTCCAAAACTTCTCAAGTTTTGCATCATTTTTCCTTTTTCATCTTGCTAGATCTATATAGGAAATAGACTGCAATGACTGCCATCACCACAAGACAAAAACCTAGCTCCAATCAAGAGCAGCCGTCGGCCTAACAATAACACTAATTTTATGGAAAAATATATCATCTATCATCCATCTATATCTATATAATATATATATAATCTATATATATAAATATAATATATAATATATATGCAAAAGTACCAACTCCAAAAACTAAAACAGTGAATAATTTATGGAATTAATTATTATGTCCTAAAATTAATTAATGATTTTTTATTAAAATTAAATATTGAATAAGTTTATTTATTTTCTTATTAACCCTGAATTCCTTATTAATGTAAATTCTTCTTAATTGATATATTTTGTAACTAATTTTCATTAATAATTTTTACTAAATTAAAGTATTAAGTCATCTTTATTTATTATTTTTTATTAATCTTGAAGTCCTTATTAGTGTAAATTTTTCTAAATTGATATATATTTTTATTAACTATTTTTTAATCTAAGTTCTACTAATATTTTTTATTAAATTAAAACATTAACTAATTCTTATTTATTATTTTCTTACTAATCTTTAAGTCCTTTTTTATCTAAATTTTCCTTAATTGATATATTTTATTAATATTAAATATTTTAATCTAAGTTTTTATTAGTTAGTTTCTTATGAAGTTAAGATATTGACAAATCATTATTTTAATACTGAAATCTTTGTAAAATTAAACTTTTTAATTATTTTTTATTAAATCAAATAATAAATAATTTTTATTCTTAAAAAAGGAACATTACTATAGTAATGCTAATATGAATGTGACTAAAATATGCTAACAAAAATGGTATTATAATTTATTAATTTTGAGTTGTTGAAGAAGAAAGTGACAAAATTAGATAAGAAGGAAAAAAACCTTCAGTTTTGGAGGGGTTCTTTTAGTTATTTGTTTGCTAAATGATATAGATGATTGTAAATAGTAGAAAGGGTTGAATGTATATTGATGTGGTTTTTTCACAGTGCATAAAATTATGTTATGGTCAAATAATCTATAAATTAAGTCTGTCATTTTATTAGACGATTATTATTAATAAATTTTAAATTATTTAATTATATCACAAAATCAAAATTCATTTTTTTTTTATATAAATTCTCGAGGAACCGACTCCATTATTCAATAGAACCGGCTCCCTGCCATGATGGAACGTTCTAATTCAATGTGGTGAACTGACTCTATTGAGAATTTCTAATATATATATATATATATATATATAAACATAAATAAGAAGAATTTTTTGAATTGATAGTCATTGTTATACGTACTTATTATATTTTTAAATTGTTATTATAATTATTTTTATTAATAAGATTTATCTAATTTATTAGTGATAATTTTAATTTTATTCAAAGTTTTTCATTAATTATATTAATTTGGAATAAAAAAGAGTTAAATATTATTTTAAATTAGTTTATTTTTCAAAATTGTATTTTTAATTTACATTAATATATTAATGAATTTTTTTAGAAAACATTTAAATGTTGTGTAAATTTGCATTGATTTTTTTATTCTCACTAATGTTAATTTTATATTAAAATTAAAACTAATAAATTTATAAATTTGAATTTTTAGTGGACGAAAAATGGTAATACATATATTAATTTTAATTATTTATAAAAGTCATATGCATATCATTTTAAAATAAATAAAGTAATGAGTATTCATGTATCAAATACATGACTATAAACACTAATCAAGTACAAAAATAGGTACTTGGCCAAAAATTTGAAGCGTGTTTTCTATATAGCAGAGGGAATCAACCCCTTGTTGAAGAGAAGTGACTCCCAGGGTCACAGAACCGACTCTATATTATGCAAAATACAGGCCAGCCCTAACGAGGCTGGCCCCTCTTCTCCGCTGAACCGATTCCACTTAGAATGAATAAAAGTATAATTTTATTTGAAATTTTTGTTGAATCAACTCCATCTTTCAATTGTACAGATTCCTTAAAACCTTCTTCAAACATCAAACCCCATTTATAGTTATCTAAAATTAACAGTCACTACTGTGACTACCCTAAACGCAAGACAATCCTAATCTAATTTCTGGAAATTTCGACATGGCACCTGATACACAAGGAACAAGAGGGGTCATGAATAGAAAGGAAAAAAGACAGGTGACAGCAAGAAAGAGATGTGGAATAGTGACAGTGACATAGTTTCAGCCTTGGGAACTGACAAAAGACTTCAAAGTTGCGAAGCACAACGGTGTTTTTCTGACGGCTTTGGCTCAAAAAAAGGTACTTGAATGATGATTTATTAATTTCAAGTTTTTTGAAGACATTGAATTTCCATACATTAACGCTTTGAAACTCCATGGTTTTAAAAATTTGCTAAAACTGTCCGATAAATACAATGACAGATTAGTTAGAATATTTTACAATAACATTTACCTAGGAGCAAATGATATAGTAGAAGAACGCTTTAAAAAATAGCTGATAATGCAGATATGTGTTACTTTCATACATACGATGACTCCTAGAACTTTATATGAAGCTTTTAGGACCTATTTTGTTCCTTATAATCATTGTGAACAGAATATGAGTGGGCTGATATTAGGTCATGCCAAAATTGTCTTCAAGGACAAATATCTGAAACGTATTAAGATTGATGGAGAAAGTCTAAATATACATGAAAGAACTCCAACACTTGATTTTAGTTCACATTTTGAGCCGTAGTGCAGGGAAATTGGCGACGATGACTAAAGAAGATATATGGCTTATGTCTTGCTTGATGAGGGGCAAAATCTAAGTTTTCATTTCATAATTCCATAGTAATTATGGCTGCCTACAACACAAATACGACATCCTTCCTTATGCATCCATTATTAGCGAGTTTATCAAATGTTATGGAGTTACTACAACAGATGAATCAGGATCTTCAGTGTCTAAAGGTTACGGAATCGGGATGACATCACTATAGAAGGCTTGGTATGTTTGTAATGAAGAGAAGTGGGGTAAAGATCCAAATGTTAAGTAGAAAAGAAAGACTCAGCTGGACTTTCTATGTGTGCAAATCAAGAAAAACATGTGAGAAATGACAACCCACCAACAATGTTAGACGTTTGCAATAACCTCATGTCGGTCATGGAAAAAATGGACAAACCGGAGGAAAACATAAGAGCAATGAGGTCATAAGTTGCAACCATGACCACACAAATTGCTTATTTAATTCATTTGTTAAACATAAGGTGGTTGAAAAATTATCTACCCAATTATCTGGGTCATGTCCACTTGCGAATGAAGACACCATTGCTATTGTTGCGCAAGAGCACAATTGCAGTGATGAGGTATGTCTAAGTAGCCTTTAAATTAAATAAATGTTTCGGTTCCTTATTTGTCATTTTTTTATTAGTTTTCTTCGTATCTTAGTGTATCAATTGGAGTAGATATACTGATATATCGACCAATTTATTCTCTAAAGTCAATTTGAAAGGTAGGGAGTGAATGATAATCATCCTGAGCAAGGGGGAAAGAAGAAAAAACTAGTTGTTCTTGATGTGAATGGGTGCTGGCAGATGTAGTCCATTCTTTAAAGTGTCCATAACATTTCGAAGGGGAAAAAATAAACACGTGAGCAGGTAAGCAATTCATTCTGACTATCAGTATGATTATCCAATATTATGGTTTAGTTAATGGAGGCAATTATTGAAGTTTTGAACTTTCTGAATATTTGACTAATATGGTCACATCTAGTGATTTCTAAGTTTGTAGGAGACTATTTTGTGATGATTTTATATAATTCTACTTTGAAACATTTGAAGTTGGTGTTTAGTCATAAAAAACAAAGTAAGTTGTATTATGGTAGCAACCAATTACCCTAAACCATAAACTTAAAACATGTTCTACAACTAGTTCTAGTTGGTGTTAGCCAAGGTAACAGATTGTAGCCGTAAACTCTAACAACTCAACATTTAGGGCATATGATGTGTGGCTACAAAAACTTGAACAAATTTATTAGCGATTTGCTGGTGATACAAAAGAAAGATTGATGTTTTGTTGGGTATTTCACAAATAATCTTTCATTTTTGTATAATTCTTACACAATAAAAGATACGATATAGCTGACATATTGATTTTGTTAGATTTTTGTATGATGCATACTATATTCTGGACAACCCAATAAGTCTTTGCTATTAAAAGATCTACGGAATCTTTAGGAGTGGACGACTAAAGGAGAAAGGATATGATGAATCTAATTCATTGCTGTTGGATAATAACCCGTGCAATTAATCCTATAAGTATTTACGTTTAAATAAAGAGTTAGTATGTTGCTAACATAAAATTGGTATTGAATATGAAATATAACTATTGACATTTTGTTCGTTAATCGAATGATTTTACTTGAAATGGATGTAGTCGCATAATGCAATATTTCCTTATTCATTCAAATTTAGGGATGATAGTGATGATTCACTAGGTAAGTTGTCAATCCTCACATGTAAAACAACTACCATTTATAGTTTTTTTACATCTACTTATCTGTATTATATGGTCGATTGATATACGACTCATCGTTTACTTATGGTAATGGAACTAACAGAGTTATGAACTTTTCTATAGGCATTGGGGGAATGTTGTGAGTATGTCTAGAAAAATTGGCCGAAGCGAAAAATGTCTAGGATTTTGTACATATAACCCCTTTAGATAAGACCCTATCAATGAAGGGCACAATGATTGGGGCTTTTACTTTAGAGTTCTTAGAAGAGTAGGATGAACTGGAAGATGCGAAATTCAAAAGATGTACAAAATATTTGAAGTTGTTAAGGAATTTGTACATATAAATAAATATATTTTTCATATTTGTTGACTTATGTTTCCCCTATACTTACATGTATAGCCTCTAGCAAATAATTAATTTAATAAAAGAATTAAACATTTGTATTCAGGATGATGCAACTCCAGATTTATCATTTATAGAAGATGTTCTTTGTGTCAGCCAGTTGTTAATATCTATATTTTATTATGTTGGAGTTAACATAATTATAATAAAGTAGATAAAGCAAAAACCGAAATAAATCAAATCATAAAAGAACGTAATAGATTCATTTAATTTGAAGTTGAAGAAGGTCATATTCCATAAGCAAAGTCAATAAAGCAAGCAATTAACAACTATGAACATTACAAATGAAACTGTAAACTTAGATAATGAAAAGCATATCTATTTTAAATTCTAAGACAAATAACAGTTTCTGGATCACTCTCACCTTCAATTTAGCAACTATATTCACCTCATCCAAATATTTATCCATTAATTCCTTATGTTTGGTTTGAACATCTTCAACAAGGATAGCTCGATTGGAATCTACATTTTAAGTCATAGAAAAAGCCTTCATAGTGTTGAAAATGACCATAATTGAAATCATCAATCTTAAACCCCAAAGTAAATGGCTTGCTTAATAGCAAGGCTTTTTGCTTGATTGGGGTCTTAGATATACAGACTTTCTATAACAAATGGCTCCAAAATGATTAGTTGGTGCAGTGGCACAATGCTGATTACTATCTTATATTGATTGTCTACATTTCTAATTAGTTGGTAATTAGCTTCTAAGTATCTTTTAGCTATAGTAATTTGGTACAAAAGGTCCCTCTAATTAATTAAAATTGTTTTCACCTCCATTGCCCTAAACCAAAACTTAAATCAAACAAAGTTAATGATAATTAAAAGTGCCAAAGCTCAAAATGAAAACAAGAAACAATAGGATTGTGAATGCTATGGGGAATATATATTGTTCAATAGGAAATGAACTGGTGGTGTGGTTTTTAAAGCAGTGGGACATGAACCTTGTCCCATTACTACAAATTATAGGAAACTACTTTTGTTAAAGATCATGGGGCAATCATTATATGGGTAGTTAAGAAAAATTGAGAAAATTAACTTATTATATTTAAAAAAACATTTGAATACTAAGTAGGAAAAATACAAACTTAGTTATAAATTAAGTTTGGGGTGTATAGACCCTGAAACTCACTGATTATAATTTGTTATAAGTATAGACAAAGTTATACCAATGTTCAACAGTCAAACCTGATGGAATAAGGGAAAATTTGTTATCGAAGTTAGAAGATAATATATTTGATGAATATGAAATGTTAGCAAATATTGGATTAATAGATGTTGTCATTGTAAAATGAAAAACAATGCTATATATATATGAGACAGAAATTACTAGTGTCATGAACTTCCTTAAAACCATTCATTAATCGTAAAATCTCAGCAAATGCATGCCTTCTCCCCCATCACTCCAACTGCTAAACTATCCCTTTTGCTCAACAAATTATGTCTACATTCATATAATTGTTAAAAAATAACATCCCTTTTATATGTGATGAATTATGGAAAGACTCAAACCATCCTAAATCCTTTTATGCTACTAAATATATTGAAATACAAACAATAAATAATTATCAAAGCTAGCTTTCTATTCTGTCATATGTAAATTCATATAGGATAAATTTGATGTACATCATTAGAATGGTCAACATAAAAGTTGATAAGCCTAAAAACTTAAAATCCATAAATCCAATTCCTTATGATGATGGTCCTATATGCACATTATATTAACTTCACAACATGCTAAGAACTTTATCATTTTCCATATTTCTTCAATCTAATACCAATTGGGCAGCGAGTTTCAGTCGGTATTTTTTTGAATCAATATGAAACTAACAAACGCTTTTCTAATAAGAGAAATATAACATATAAAGAATCTCATTTGCATAACTTATGCCTTCACACTCACCTGATTCAATAGTGGACTGATTTGGCCAAACCAAGCTCGAAAGTATTTAATTAAGAATACTCTAAAAGCACGGAACATAGTGTTAAACATAAGACATTATGAGAAACGTTACATACAACCCGCTACTCTAAGGTACAAATATAAGATTAAATAAGTAATTGTCATCTAATTACCAACCAAATTCTACATGTCTCTCCCGGTACTGTTGAATTGCATTTACAATAAAATACTTCCATGTTTGCAGTAAAGTTGTAACAACCTTTTGCTGAAAGTTGGAAGAAATACAACCAACATTAGTGTTAAAATCGTAACATAATTGTATAACCTAAGAGCATGAGATATTGTGATATATTTATATAAAGTTTACCAATTCTTTTAGTAAACAATTGTGCTCACATCCAAAAGCCTACATTTTTGAATTGATAATTTCTATCTTGGATGACACTATGTTAACAAAATAGGCAACCCAATGCTTGCTTACATATAATGGCAAGCAAATCTGATAAATTTATTGCGTTTTAAAAAGAAATTAATGAAAACAATTAATGATTAAAGTATAGCAATGACTTATTTTTGTAACAATCTATTTATAGACATTCCAATTGAGCTCCTCTGATGTCAGCATTATTTCATTTGCAAAAAATTGACGAGAACAAGTGGCTACATCATCAACTTTGTTTCATCTATCGTTGTAATTAAGTATGGTAGATGGCATCAAAAGCTAAATGATTATTAACTTATGCTACATATACCTAATCTTGAACAACAAACATACAATGAAAATGTTTAACTTTGATATACATTACATAAGGGCATTTCCTTATTCATCCTCAAAATATGGAGCCAAAAAAATTTATTCTCTAACATATTTCTTATTATACAATTTTATGGCATTAATCATATGAACAAACATGTCTGCAACTTGAAATAGTCAACATAAACAAAAAGATTATAAAACTCCTACATAAATGTATATGTTATGAAAAATCTTATATAAGGAGACATAACATATCATCTTAATAACCAAATTTGAACTCACTACGGATCGCATGTCAGCCTTTATTAAATGCCAACATGCATTACTAGTAGCTCTTCCCTATAACATACAGTAAGAATACCAAATAGTCTTTCAACTATAAGCAAACTGTGTTATGAAAATTATGTGTTTATCCAAACAATTAATACACTAAACTTACATTAAATCAAGCTTCTCATCCTAAGCATAATCAACCAACATTCTTTGAATTTTCTTCAATGAGCCAAGTGGCCAACTAACCAAATATAGTGATTGAAGGTTTATAAAAAGTTGTACTACCATTAGAATTTAGGGAGAATCCTTATTGTTGCGAACTTTTCCATGAATTAGTGAACTTTTATTAATGAATTCCACCCCTAAATCGTCGAAAGGAATATCATGCTCTGCTAGTTTAACATTCGAAGGAAGGATAATTCCTTCTGATCTACAACCACTTTTGAATGCTTTAAACTGATATAATGGACAAGGTTCACTCTCTATGCAAATGGTTTTATTATTTATCTCCATCCTCTTATTCATAGCATTAAACTCAACATGCATTCCAGCATTGGCATGTGCTGATGATAACTTCGCTAATGTCTTTATGATATCTCTTAATTTCCTCGTTGCACTTAACAATTTGCTCTGTATGGCCCTTGATCTGTTGGAATATAGCATATGAAATGTCATTATCAAATATCATGCATTAGTTCAAAGCTAATTTATTAATAATAGATGTTTAAAAATTTACATACTCTGTCGAGTGTGTTACCACTAATTAACTAGGGTTATTAATCTTAATACGTGGAATGAGAATGTTAAAATTTAAACATACAATTGCATGTGGATTTAGCTGCAAAGATTGACTTTTTTCAACCAACTCATCTATGAGTGGCCCGATGTCACTTACAAGCTGTAAATGTAATTACATTCAAATAACAACAATTTTTATATGCAGTAATACTTCATTTCTTAACAATTGGATTAGAATTTAGGTAATGTAATAAATAAATATGACAAAATTGATAACCCTAAACTTAACTTCCCTAAATCATAGTCGCCTAAATTTTCCTCAGCTTTTAGTTATTTCTTAACAGTTATAATCATCTTATCCCATGATTTGAGGCATTGCATGGACTACAAATTCGTTCAGATTAAACAACCTATCCAAGTAAAACATCTACAAAAAATGTACTATATTATATGTAGAATTGCACATTTGTATCGTACTATTATAATTTGTGATATATTCATATCAAACGATTATAAGTTGTGATATCTGAAAAAATAGTATGCATCCGGTAATATGAGTTAAGCTTTTTCTTCCTCTTCGTCCAATGTAGTTCCTAACACCATGAATAACCTACTTCAATGTAAATCCACCCTAATTGTATGCAGAAATTTGCTATAGATCATAAATGGTCTTTATAGACTTCGTATTTACCTCCAACCTACTTTATGGGGCTAGAACCGTTTCTATAACAAATAAAGCAAACAACATTTTCCAGTCATCTATATCTATTATATTATGTAATAATTTCTTCACTTCATGAAATGAACTAAAAGAAAATTTTACTACACCAAGCCTTAATATCATCTCTATTATCTACAGAATCTAGTGTAGCCTCTTCTCTCTTACAAGAAACATTGAACACTAGATGAACATTGGTATCTCTCACTGCGATGACTTGGTTGGACCATAGCAATGCATTATTTAATGTGTTACAATATTAAATTAACTATAAACATAGCTGGTGGTGCAAAATGGTAACTCTCAAACTTAAAACACCCGAAACCTATCTCTCAGACTGCATTTTCGTCTATAACATCGCTTATAACAACCTCTGTAATGAACCTAACCAACCTACTTGGACTGCACCTCATGTGTAATTTAACACCGTATTGCAAATTTATACGTTATCATATTAGATACATATAGTAATTAAGAAAACATTAAACCATATGCTACAAAAGAAGAACATATTTACCTCTACAGCTTTTGTTTTTTTATCTGCACTCTTACTTCAACGACTTGAATCCATTTTTTGCTTGATTTTTTCTCAGATCTATAAATATTACTACACATATAACTCTTGACACATGTATATATATGTACATATATATTTTAAACTATGTACAACAACAAGTATAATTTATTTTAGATATATCCCTAAACTCAATATTTTCTTCAATGTACAATCAAACCAAGATATGCAGACAACTAAACAACAAACAATTGGTAAATAAGGAATAAATAGACTTACCTTAACTTTCTCCCTTTATAGCTTATTCTTATCGCTGATAAATGGTAGGAGGAAGTGAACAACTGCCAACCAATGCACATACAAAGCTTGAGGAATATGCATATGACTATATAACTTAATGTCCATATAATTACAAGTGAATATACATATCAATCAAATACTCCTTAAATACTTCTAAACTACTGTACAGATAACCATAATTGAATGTACATATCAATTGAATGAATATATGTATAATATGTCTGTATGACAAAAACCGAATGTATATATTAGAAAATAGAATGTATATGTCAATATAACTGAATGTACATATCATAACACATAATGTATATATGACTCTAACTAAATGTACATTTCACTATAGCTCAATATACATATAAATAATGTATGCGGGAAGTAACCCTCAGCACTACACTATACCATAATTTAGTTAACAAATACTTTTAAAAAAATAAGAATGCAACCTTAATTATAGTTAAATGACATTCCACCAGTTAACAATCAAACAATATATTTTCAAAAAACCGCGAAACTTGTTCAAATAATATATCAAACAACCACCTAACAATCAAACAACATTGACAATATTTTTTTTAAAATTTAAACACCTTTCTATCAATACACTATGATAAGACTTCAAAATCGTAATAACAATTTAGTAGCAATTAATAGTAGATTCTATACTCAAACTTATTCTTTAAATTTTTTACATTAAATAATTTTGCATGACAAATTCTAACAAATATAGCAGCTCATATTTTATATGCAACAAATGCTAAGGGGGTTACAGCAATTGAAGATAAGACTTCATCGGAATTGTATCTGATAATTAGAGTTTTATACAAACAGTAGCACTAGCTTTTGACAACTTAATTATAAAATATAATGATAGTAGTTGATGCAGAGTAGGAATCATTAAACTAAAACATTGAATGCTCATGCTACCTGGGTTATACTATCAATCACTTATAATATTCTTAATTACTATGAAATAATCAATTGTTGAGTTATCATGGATTATTTGCATCTAGGAGTTATGTAATTAGTAAATGTACTCAAATATATCTACAAAAAATATGTTTCAGTTTTATCTTTTCTTTTACTTCTTATCTACTCTACTTTTATCTTAGATTATAGAATTAATTTAATTTTAGCTTGGGCAACATAATTAGGTAATACTTTTTAAAAATTTCATAACTGCAAATAAAATCCAAAAATAAATTATATTAAAAATTTCACTAGAGCTCAATGTACATATAAATAATGTATATGGGAAGTAACCCTCAGCACTATTCTACACCATAATTTAGTTAACAAAGACTTTTAAAAAAATAAGAATGCAACCTTAATTATAGTTAAATGACATTATACCAGTTAACAATCAAACAACATATTTTCAAAAAACAACGAAACTTATTCAAATACTATATCAAATAACTACCTAACAATCAAACAACATTGACAATATTTTTTTTAAAAATTTAAACACCCTTCTATCTATACATTATGATAAGACCTCAAAATCGTAATAACAATTTAGTAACAATTAATAATAGATTCTATACTCAAACTTATTCTTTAAATTTTTTACATTAAATAATTTTGCATGACAAATTATAACAAATGTAGCAGCTCGTACTTTATATGTAACCAATGCTAAAGGGGTTACAGCAATTGAAAGTAAGACTTCTATAGGAATTGTATATGATAATTAGAGTTTTATACAAACAGCAGCACTAGCTCTTGACAACTTAACTATAAAACATAATGATAGTAGTTGATGCAGAGTAGGAATCATTAAACTAAAACATTGAATGCTCATGCTACCTGGGTTATACTATCAATCACTTATAATATTCTTAATTACTATAAAGTAATCAACTGTTGAGTTATCGTAAATTCTTTGCATCTAGGAGTTATGTAATTAGTAGATGTACTCGAATCTATCTACAAAAAATATGTTTCAATTTCATCTTTTTTTTTACTTCTTGTCTACTCTATTTTTACCTTAGATTATAGAATTAATTTAATTTTAGTTTGGCAGCATAATTAAGTAATATTTTTTAAAAATTTTATAACTGTAAATAAAATCTAAAAATAAATTATATTAACTATTTTTGAATTTTCCACTATCGACCATAACATAAAAATCTAAATACGAAATGAACAATTATAAATTTTTTTTCAAAATTTTCAACCCAATACGCCTAAACATATCTATTGCCTTTAATTATAAATTCCTTTTTTTAATTTTTTTCAACCTAATACACCTAAACAGAGAATGAAAATTTATAATTGAAAATTTAATTTTACATCAAAAAGTAACAACAACATAACTTCTTTGGATTATGGCTTTCTTCGAAATAATCGAATGGGAAACACCAAAATCGACACCAACAAAGAAACCGAGAATGATCGAAAGATAAAAGAAAAAAAGGGAGGGAAAACTATACAATTTATGGGTTTCTCTCGATTTTCACGAGAAAATGACGATTCTAACCGTGATCAGGAAAAGGAAAAAAAAAAAAAAAAAACGACAATTGTCGGATATATAGCTATAATGCAATTGGGTAATTCAGTTTAGGAATATGGCATAGATTTCAACAACGGGAGAATATGAAGAAAAGCTAGTTTAGATAATCTGAAGTTGGAACAAGGATAGGGAGAAAAAAATAGGATGAAAAGATTGTTGATTAAGGGTACATAGGTAATTATGGTCTTTTACTAGTAATTCTAATATTTATTATTTTTTTATATATAAATAGAATTAACCATTTCCTCTTATTTAAGAAGAAAAAGTTCGTTTCCCTAATATGTCATTTTTTCCAAAAAATTTGTTTAATATCTGGGTTATTGTTGTTTTCTGGATTTTCTTTTATAGTCACGCTTGATAAGCATGCACGTATTATTGAACATTTAATTCATTGATTTATCTCTGCTAATAAAACTGAGAATTAATGTAAAATATATTAAAAAAAAAAGCGACTAAACTGATGTCGGAGTTAATTACACATCAATCTAATTATAAAAATTATTCAAAATTTCTTAAAAAATTAATAATAATATAAATTTGAGAATAAATACATTTTTAACTTATTTAAAAAATTAATCATTAATTATTTTCTTGAAATATAATTTTTTAATTATTATTTTCTCACCGTGTGCCATGCGCTAATAATATTTTTTTCGATTTTTCGTTTGAAGTCAAAACGATGGATTTCCGGTGACTGTTGTTCACCAGTTCCATACTATTACTTTGCCACTTTTGGGGTAACCAATTTGATAGATTCACGTTGCTGAAAGTAATACTAATTTTTCCATGAAAAACGAGTCGGCCATATTAATATTTTTACCAAATTTTCTCAAAATCCAAACTCAATTTCCGGTTGCCTTACTTCATCATCAGCTCAAGATTTCAATCTCCCAGCCGAGTGCCTCATGCTTCGTTAATTAATATTATATATATATATATATATATATATTATATTAGTCTGCAATGCTATCTTTGTTATTTCTTGAGAATCATTGATCCGTATCTTCGTTTTTCATGTGTTAACAAACATTTCAGGAGCAGTCATCGATCCTTCATATTTCATGTCTTTAATTAATAATTGCTTTTAGGTTAGTAGAAAAATTATACCTAATAATCATTTGTATACTAATAAATTTTTCTTTTTTGTTTTTGAATCGAGCGATTCCAACTCAATTAAGAAAAGTATATAAGAAAAAAAATTTAAAAACTTAACGATTATCTATTAGAAATTTTATTAATGCAATTATATAAACTTCCGTCAAATATCACACTCAGCAAATTTAGATTTAAATTTTTAAAAGTATTCAATAAATTTAAATTCAAATTTTAATATATAAAATTGTAATTTTTTTTAATTCTAGGACTTTGTTTATATTAAAAGTCTAAGGATTTCTTTTTTTTTCCTTTGGACTCCAATTATTATGATCTTGGTTTTTTTTTTTTAATGTTTTTCTTTTTGATTTATTTATGGATTTAAAGCTGCCTCAAACAAGCAATCGGTAGGTGGGAATTCTTCTTAAA
This sequence comes from Adansonia grandidieri, assembly GCA_038382065.1. Taxonomy (NCBI): domain Eukaryota; kingdom Viridiplantae; phylum Streptophyta; class Magnoliopsida; order Malvales; family Malvaceae; genus Adansonia; species Adansonia grandidieri. The sequence goes on from JBBYHK010000013.1 coordinate 402,846, forward strand.
TGACATCAACTGGAGCCCTGTTTGATATTGAGCTTTTCAGATTCACGGCCTAGAAAAAGGCTTATAAGATCATAGATTTTATGTATTCATAAATTGTGACACAAAATCACATTATTGGTTTGGTAGCAACTTTTCATTCCAAGCATCGACCATGGACATTCGCAATCTCTTCTCCTATTATTCCCTCTTCTTTATCATCATCTTCTTCTTCTTCTGCTCCTCCTCCTTGCACGCTAGTGCAAGCTCAGACACATGCATGAAAGCCATCTGCGGCCGCACCCAGCCAGTGATTCGATTCCCTTTTCGAATCGAAGGGCGGCAGCCCAAGTCTTGCGGCTATCCTGGTTTTGATTTATCTTGTGATCATAGTTCGAGCCAATCGTTACTGCATCTGCCGTACTCAGGAAAATTCAGCGTTCAAGGGATAGACTATGGTGCACAAGAAATATGGATCAATGATCCCAACAACTGCCTTCCTCGAAGAATTCTGTCGTTTAACCTTTCAGGTTCTTCATTCACGGGTGTTCATTATCAAGATTTTACGTTCTTCAATTGCTCTTTAGACTATTTGAAGTATGGACTGAATCCGATTGCTTGCCTTGGTGGTGATAGCTTCACGATTTTTGCTACTTCATCAACAAGAGTGGTTCGTTCTTTGTCATCGTCCTCATCCTGCCGACGAGTTGCAACTGTTCCGGTCCCTGTCGAGTGGCCTTTGGATGAACATATAATGTCGTCAGACCTCAGCGACAATCTCTGGCTAACTTGGAACAATCCCAAGTGCCGGAAGTGCGAATCAAGGGGAGGCAAGTGTGGACTAAAGGCCAATTCAACTCATGAAACTATTTGTTCAACTGCTCACAGAGGTAACTTTATGTTCTGAGTTCTTGAAAGTGTGCTTTTGGGGGGAAAAAAAATTATTTCGCTCCTCATCAGTTTTGATCGACAAAGAATCCTTCGGAATGAACTTCAATGTCGCGTAAGAAACTTGATTTGACTGTAGTTAATGTCATATAAATGACCGGTAATCTTCAGGATGAGAGTTGACTAAACAGTCGTAGTAATAGAGGCCAATGAATTGAAAGGTTTCAAGTGCTCTTTCGATTGAATTGCGCTCAGCGCTTTCCATACACTAATTATTATACCTTTTAATCTCGTTGACTTATGAGATTATAGCCCAGGCCCATTGGCTTGATTTGATCAAACATTCGACACTTTCAACACCAACGGCCATGTGTGGGCGAAGTAATTATATACAAGGTCACAAAAGTCTCTTTGTGGCAAGATGCCATTGGCTCTCGTTACACCGCATCTTTCCATTGTTCTTATTATTTATAGAAGATGCTGTAATTCAAAACCAGGAGAGGACTGAGAGATGTTGGAATCTGATTCATGGACTCGAGAGATGCCATCCCAACTGAGCTAAATCTTTTCTTTTTGTTGAATCGGTTTTTGCTATTTTTATGGATATAATAAAAGCTGAACCCGATAAGAAAAATAGGTTTTCTTGGTCAATTTACATCCTGACATGGGCTTTTTCGGCCCAGGCTAGTCCATCTTTTTGTTTCCTTCCTTTTAGCCATCAAATTTTTGTTGGGTAACATTCACTCTAAGCTGAAACTTCATTATCGCTTCAGGTATTCCAAGGAGCGCTCGCTATGCAGTCACCATCGGCGCCGGAGTACCAACTCTCTTGTGCATCTTTTGTATACTATGCTTCCTCTGCGCCAAACTGAAGTCCTATGCCGGAAGACATCGCCCAATCCCAGATCTCAGTCCAACGGCGGCTCCACAGCCCACCATAGTCGGTGGCCTTGATGGGCCAACTATAGAATCGTATCCAAAAATAGTGCTAGGTGAGAGCAGGCGGCTGCCCAAGCCCGATGACAACACTTGCCCAATATGTTTGTCTGAATACTGGCCCAAGGAGACCCTCACGAGTATACCCCAATGCCAACATTGCTTCCATGCCGATTGCATTGACGAATGGCTTCGATCGAATGGTACTTGCCCCATTTGCAGGAATTCCCCTGAGAGGTTATCTTCGTCAGTTCCGGATTCTTCATGACATTTCCATTTTGATTCTGCTAGAATCCCACTACTATTTCTGTTCAAAGGCTAAAACTCTGAAGATAATATTTTTCTTTTTTGCAACGTGTAGTTTAGTAATTGTAGTTCCTATTTTATGAAAAAAATAAAAATAAAAAACATTCTTGGTGAAAGTGACGCTAAAACAATATAAAAAAAATGTTTTAATGATTAACTTTCCACTAATTGAAAGTTTAAAGAACAACATAAAAAAAATAGTTAATCAATGCCTATGATGATATTAGTTAAGATGATATTTATAAAAAATATAATTAATATATTATATTTTAAATTTAATAAAAATAATTTTTTAAAAATTAATTATTAAATTATTATTAACCGATATTTATAAATACTTGTTAATGAAATACTTACATAAAATAGGAATATCTAAACATAAAATAAGAATATCTAAATATGTCCTTATTAATCCTTATCTTCTCTCAAAACAAGCAAATTAACTTTGTTGACCTATCAACTAAGCTCTTAGTCATAAATTTTATACCACACAAAAATTTATGCACCTAAGTTATCTTCATCGGGGTTAAACAATTAATTAATTAATTAAGAAAAGTTAGTGGGACTAATGCCTAATGTGACATAATCATGAAACGCTAGAGTGCAACGAAAAAAGGGAAAAAAACACCCAAGATTGATCGGTTGGGTTTTGATTGAAAAGGCATTTGTCATTCCAGTCAGATTACTTAACGCAGGTTAGACAAACAATTCTGGAAAAGCTCCGGTTTACTTTTGGAAAATTGGAGTGCGTAAAATTACTGGTTTTTCGGCATTTGTTTTTGGGCTTTTAATAAATGGTTTATACTATTGGGCCTTATTGCTAATCAGTATCTAAGGTTATCATGTTAAGAAATATCTTTTAATATTGCATATCAGTTAATTATCAATTATCGCGTTAAATGGAAAACTGTTACTATACATATAACTTAAATAAGTACCCTAACGAAATATTTTTAAAGAAGAAAAACAATAATACTAAAATGGTCATAAAAAGTTTGTGTATAATGAGGGCTTTGATTGCTCTATGCATCAACCTAAAACCTTTTAATAATAAATTTTTTTTGGAAAAAAAAATACGTATATATAAGTTTATACATATGAATTTATATGTTTAAAGAAATTTATATGTGCTAAAATTTGACTATCCTCGAGATGAAAAAGCTATAGAAGTAAAAATATGATAGTAATATTTTGAGGAGTTGACGGATTCTTAAAATCATATGTTTTTATAACAATAAGTAAAAAGACATAAAAAGTTTCAATTTTATTTTGAATTTTACATATTTTTTTAACTGAATTAATATAATTTAATTTAATTTGTGACACAAATTCAAAACATTTATATATAATGAAGATAGATACACGTAAATTTATAATTGTATAAAATAATAAAATATACAATTGTAGGTACATGAATGCTTATTTGTATACATGTGTCTGAAATAGGATTAATTGGGTTATTTTTTTCATAATTAAGGACTTAAGTAAATAAGGAGAAAATTAATACATGATGCAACCAAACTTTGAAAACCTGTACATCCAAGATTATAAATTTCCTTGGTGTTTATGGATTGGTAATACCTGACTAGTCTTCGCTGACCTCCTAAAGCTGGTCAAGTTCAAAGAGGTTTAAAATTTTTAAAATATACTAAATATTAACAGATTTAAAATATTAGCATTTTCACCATTTTAAAATTAAAATGAAATAAAAAAATTTTATCAATTAAATAAGATTTAAATTTAAATTCAAATTTTAAAAATATTATTTAAAATTTAATTTAAATTAAATCAAATTCATCCGACAGAGCAAATAGTCCGATCAATAAATAGTGACAACAACTTCTCCTTTATAAAAATACGCACGTAAATATATATATATATATATGTATATATTCATATATATTGATATAAAGGTATCTGAATTAAATGTTGCTCTTTTTCGGAAAAAAAAAAAAAAAGCACTAACCACTGTTACTCTAATATAAAAAACTTGTAGTTTTAAGATCAAATGCAGCTCCTCAATCGTTCATTACTGTATGGACCAAAATGCTTACTAGCTTGAAAAAATATGCAGACTGCTGATTGAATTATCAATGGAAAACTAAAGTTATGGAAAAGCTAGAACTTTGCGTTTTTGTGGAGTTACTTGGTCCTGTGTATCTTTTCTATTTATTATGATCAAACTGTGTAATTGAATAATTATTACCCAGAAAATTATTGGCAATATTAATATAGATTTCTCTCTGTATATGAAAGAGATTGGAAAAGAAAATATAATATAATGTGGAATTCTACGAACAAGAATCTCTAACAAATTTTTATTATTATTCACTTATTATTTCTTTTCCAATATACAAAAGAACCTCATTTAGAGTTTCTTTTCTGAAAAACGAAACAATTTTTCAGGCATTACACTCACAGAAACAAGTGCCATTGAGACAGTTACGGATTCTGCAACCAGGTGGACAGACCTTGGCGCACTCCGCGTCAATTTTGCATCTAGCATCCTGTTTCGGCAAGGCATTAGCGACGGCGGGCAAGCAACTACATTTGCCAGTTTTTAGGTCACAAAAGCCGCCATGTTTACAAATGAATGCACACTCTATATCACGAGAACATTCTGTGTCTTATCCTACTGAGTTTAATATACCTGCAAATTAAATAAAAAATTTTCATCATTTAAATATTTCGTTTAAACAATTTGTTAAAATATTGAGAGTGAAAAAAAATTTATATATATATATATATATATATTCATGTATACACTAACAAGAAGCTACAATCAAGATGACAAGAAGGGAAGTTATGCCAAAAGAAGCCATAGTCTTGAAGCTGATGAGAGAAGAAAAAAAGATTGAATTCTCTGTTTCTTGTATTTGTACGAGGATGAGATGATGATATACAATGTGTTGGGATTTTATAGAAGAATTTTTAGGCATTCAAGTCAAAAAACTAGCTAATAGAATTATTAACATTGCCAATTATGTACCAAAAATCTACCCATTCAGATGCAGATTTTTTTACCATATATGCATGAAAAATCAATTTTTATAATGGAACACCTTACTTAAATAAACTCGAATCTAAAAACTCACTTAAAATAATTTTTGTCCGAATCTGAACCGTACCAGATTTGATAAAAACGTCAATAGCCCGAACCCTAGAAAACTCCAATAAAAAATAGCCTGGACCCGAAATGACCTGAATCCAAGCCTGAAACCTAATCTTAAATTAATACTAAAAATAAATATGATAAAATTATAATTAAATAATTTTTTATAAAGTAAAAACTTTAATTATTAATTTTTTAATATTCTTTTAATAATTTAATTAAATATTTAAAACTTAATTTATATTTTATATATGATTAAACCTGCTCATAGGTGGTCTGAGTTGCAGCTCAATTTTTTTTTAAATCCCAAGTCTTGGCCCTGATTTAACATGCCCTAGACCCTCTAATTTACGCTAAAATTATTATTCATCATATTAAAAAATATTTTTTATTAATATTTACACATTTTATAATTAAATTTAAATAAAATATATGTTATTTTAATTTAAAATTACTATCTTTCACTTTTTTTTTAATAATTATTTGTTCATTTCACTTTTTTTGAATTCTCCCAACTTATAAAACAGCTTTACTCGAACAAAACATTTTATAAAAGGATTGCATTTGATGCACTGTTAGTAAATAAGATTATATCATCTCATTAAATGTTTTTATAAATAAATACAAATGATTTTTATTTTAATCAGAGGTGGCAAATGGCAAATTTGGGAAAGGTTCAGATTTGGCTATCTTCGGCTTCGAATTATTTTAGGTTCATATTTATTTCAAGCTGGGATCATCTTAGGCTTGGATATTTTTGAGTTTGGATGTTTTGAGATTCGATAATTTTGGTTTCAGGCTATCTCGGATTCGAGCCATTTCTGATACTAGCTTTTTCGGGTTTAAATTATTTTAGATTTGGATCGGTTCAAGTTCGAATAGACGTAGATGGATTTAAATCATTTTCAAATTTTATAAGCTATAAATATTTTTTTAATTTCAATTTTAATAATTAATTTTACTTTTATATAGTGACAATAATGCTAAAATTAGAATTTAAAAAAAGAATAAATATTTTATTGATATTTAAAAATATTATAACATAGAGATTCGAACTTTTAAAATATTATATAATATAAACATTATAATTATTTTTGAATATTTGTAAAATGCTGAAATTTATACCACGGAGATTCGAACCTTGGCTAGAAATGAAAAAAACAAAAGATTTTACCAAGTGAGCTAATCTTTAATTTTAAAATAATATACTACTTTTCAAGGATTATGAGTAGTATTCTTTCTCGATCATTTACAATAATTGATAATAATGATCAAAGTGGCAAAAGAAAAGTTTATGAAAAAATGACTATAAATTATTTTGTTTAGATTACTTTATTAATTTATTTATTATTACTTATTTTTAGATAATAAGTAATTTAATTAATTTATAAATTTTAATTTAATTATGCATTTATTAGTATAACTTGATATATGAACTTACTTTACTTTATTATAAAAGATTTAGAAGCTATCACCTTGGGTCTATATCACCAAAAAAAAAAGAATTGGATTTATATTTGGTCGAGCCTAGAGAATATTATGAAAAGCAACTAAATATTCTTGATTATTGAAAGAAAAATCAGTTTTAATACCAAGTTCTTTCAACAATGGCCAAGGATATATTGAGTATCCTAATTAGTATAGTTGCTTATGAATCAGCATTTAAGATGGGTGGTAGAGTTATTAACAGGCGAAAAAATTATTTTACATCTCATAATGCAGAAATATTGATTACCAATCTTAATTGATTATATGGGTATGAGATATCTATAAACTCTAATGGTAAGATTTGACTATTATTCATTATATCTTTATTAAGTTTTTTTTATTATTTACTTGATTAGATGATTATTTATGTACTTTTAGTAGATGAAGAAAATGATAAAATAGTGGCATTACGAAGAAATGTTGAGATGTTGAACTTGAATTAATTGTCTTATAAAGGAAAGAGGACTATCAGCTTCTAATTTGCAAAATACGTTGATATTCTACTTTTCAATAGTTACTTTTTATTGTTCACAAAATATTTTCTAATTGTTTTACTAAGATTAATTATGATTATTTTGGTTGTAATTTACATGTTCAAATTTTGGATTCGGATGGCTTGATGCATTGTACTTAAAAATCAAATTTGTATGATTTTAAGAATTGAAAATATCTTTTGTTTAAATATATTTTATTTAGCTATGTATTCAAGTAAATTATTAAACTTTTTTAATTTTTATATTTTCATTTATAAGATAATGTTTTATATTTTAAGTAATCTTAATATTTATATGTTTGAATATTAAGAGAATGATTTAAAGTTAATTTATGTTAATAGCAATGTTATTTATTAGTGTTATAGAAAATATTAAGTTCAATTATTATATGATATTTTTGTATATTTGAATTAGTATTATATTAAAATTTAAATTTAAATGTGAAATACATATAATACTATATTATACATGATTATTTTTATTTATAATAAAATCAATCAATTAAATGTTAAACTAATAAAATTATTTGCTATTTTTTATGCTTAATTATTGTAAATATAATATTGACCATATTCAAAGATATTTGAAAGTTATAGTTAAAATGTTTTAAGTTAAATCTAATTTAAAGATTTGCTATTAATCTTTTATTTAATAATACATTATTGATATAATTATATAATACATATAAATATATTTTCATAAATTAAATATTGTATTTATCATTTATATATTTTATTTTAAATAAATCATATAATTATAGTTTATTGTTTTCTTCCGTTTTTTACGAGTTTTGAATCAGACCAGCCTCGGGCTCAAATTGGATCGATCTTGAGCTCGGATTTTTGGTTTTTACAAGTTTCAAATTAGATTAGTATGGGCTCAGATCGAATTAGTCTCGAGCTTGGACCGTAATGAATTTTGGCTTTTACGAGTTTTGAGCTTTTTCGGATTTGGACTCAAGCTTTTTGGGCTTGGATGTTTTTGGTTTTAGGCTTTTTGACCTTAGGTTTTTTTCAGACTCAAGCTTTTGGCTTTTTAAGTCAATTTTGGATCAGATTGAATTTGGTCTTAGATTGGCCTGAGCGGGCTATCAGGCTTGGGCTTACTTTGCCAACTCTAATTTTAACGAGGTGATATCAACTGATTCACTGATAATGTATAAATGTATACAATGTCAATGTATCAAATATAAATCCTTTTATACGAGCTAAAGTTAGACCAATCAAATCCCACATGTTATCTCTATCTAATATTCCTAGGGTAATAAAGGGTAGTATTAGTCTTTCCCCGGTATGTACCAATACCGGATCGATATTCTATAATTTGGTTATATTTTTTATCTATATATGTGTATGATACTTATATTATTTTATTTTTTGCATTATAATATTGTTTAAGATGTTATATATTTATATAAATTTTAATTTATTAATAATTAAAAAATATTTAAATTTTGACACTTCTATATTTTTATATCATATTCTATTATTTTTATATATAATGTATTTTAATTATTTTATTATATTTTTCAGTGTAATCATATTTTATGCAAAATTATTAAATCAACTTTCTGGAATAAAGATTAAGATTTGTGCACAAATAAATAAATAAATATATATATTTCAAGTATAAATACAAATCTCAAATATATATATATACTGTATCAAAATATTCAGAAATTCTCAGTACGAAATTAGTGCGTCACAAGATCTTATAGCCAACAATATTTTTGCAGATTTTCACAAATTGTCCTAGGCTTGTCGGGGAGACATCCTGCAAGCGTTTACATACACGCGGGGGAGATAAGATAATTTATTTTCAACTTATTTGCAAGTCTCTTAAGGTGTCGATTACAATGCGAACAACTATACTGTGAACACCCTGAGAACACCATTAATTGCGGGCGTATTAAATGCATGATAGTTTTGGAAACTTACATCAAACTGCCTTGAAAAGTATTTATCTATTCTCGTGGTCATTAAAAATTTATATTATTATACTATGAATTAAGATAAAAATATTAAAATGAGACTTGAAATATTATATAATTACCACATTCAGTTCATGAATCAAACCAGATATCAACTTTTCAATCTAATTTAAATTTATTTTTCAAATATAAAATATTAATATTAAAATATTTTTAAATGATTAATCGGATCAAACTTAATTTATAACCTAGATTTTAAAAGTATATTACATTTATAAATAATTATTTAAGTTCAATATATTAAAAAAACTATATTTATAAATATTAAAATAGATATTCAACTAATTTTATATTTTAAATAATATTTTGGAATCTTAAAAACATTTAATACTGATATAAACATTTTTAATATTTTAAATGGTACAATTATTAAAAATTTTTTAATATTTTTGTTGTAAATATTTTACTAATTATGAGTAAATATCATTATTAATAATTCCTCTTTTTTAGATGATATTAATATAATTTAAATTATTTTAGACATATCAAATCATTGGTAAATAATTTTTATTTGATAACTTTTCTAGTAGCTCTCTAATGTTACTTGCAGTAATCTGAAGCTAAGATGACTAACTCAAATAATTAATTCAAAATGACCCAAATTTAAAATGATTAAACTTGAGCATTAAACATAATTGACCCGAAATTGATTAACTCGAGTGTTGATCTAAAATAACTTGAATCTAAAATGATCACAACTTAATTAACTCAAACTCAAAATGACGCGAATCCAAAATAATTACCAAAGTGACTCGAACCCAAAACAACCTAGACCTCAAAAATTTAAAAACTTAAAATGATCTAACCCAAATTAACCTGACTGGAACCTGAAAATGACTCGAAAATTTTAAATACCCAAAATGACCAAGCCCGAATAAATCTGACTTGAAATCAACTCGACCCATCTAAGTGATAGGTCTAGCAGTGACAGTGAGTTTAATTATAGTGAGAAAGAAACATGGTTATTAAGGACATTAAATTAAAATATATATAATGATAAATAATTAAAAATTATTAATTTTATATTTATATTAAATAATAAAATATAAATTAAAAATACTAATCTTAATAATAATTAAAAATTATTGAATTATATTTGTATGAAAAATTAAATTATTAAAAAATATATTTATATTAAAAATGAATTAATAAAATTAATTTAAATAATCCTTCTGTGATAAATTGGAGAGGCAATGAGTTTGCACCCAACTTTTACCTTAAGGGGTCCTATATCAGTCATTGAAAATCAGGTAATTACATCCAATGATGAATTGAAATGAAGCGTACGGTCACACCAAAATTTGTTGTCCTGTAATTGACACTAAATATTCTAAAGATATTTATGGATTAAATTGCACCACACTTGATTAATACTTTGAAAATTTAGATCAGCAATTAAGTTTAATTTGGTTAATCAACTAAAATATTTTAAGATTAATATTTTATATTTTAAAATTAAATTGAAATTAGACTTGAGAAATTTATTTGTGAACAGGTATAATCACATATGTTGTGATTAGTTAATATTTCAAGTTGTTTTTTAATATTTTTATCATAATTCATAACATAATAATATAAATTTTTAATGACTATAAAAATAGGTAAATAAATTTTATGACCCTTTTATGTAACTTTCCGAAGATATCCGCTTTCCATGCCTTTAATGCTTACTCTCCTTGCGGTGATCGCGCTACAATTGTTGGCATCGTAGTTGAAACCGTATTTCGGGTCGTTTACTTTTCTGGTAAATAGTACTATGATGTACGGTTGTCAAAACCGGTAACTTTCAGCGAATGACTCTCAACAGTACAACCTACTTCTATTCAGGTCATTAACCAACGGGCTCAGGAGTCATGTTATCGTACATGAGCTTGGCTAACTTCGATAGTGACAGTGCTTTTTTTTTTTTTTCTTCTTCAGTATGGGTGCTATGATAAATTGGTAATCACCAATCCAATTTAGAATCTCTACTGGAATCTATCATTCCATGTATGTTGCTCGGAAAACCGTATAAATTGTTCTGTTCTTGTTGATTAATTTTAGATTTTGAGTGAAGGTACTCCCCCTTTCTCTCTTTCTCCTCTCTCACAATCTCCGTGTGGACAGCAAGGCTACTCTCGCAGTAACACCCTTGTTTTGTCTGGTGAAACTTGCACTGCCAAGAGTAACCACCATTGTTTACCTTCTTCTTGCTGCAGTATCAAGAACATTAGCTATCCCTTTCGATTAAACAGCGATCCACACCACTGCGGCCTACCAAGGTACAATTTATCTTGTCAGAAGAACAATCTTACTGTATTAAGCTTGAAGTCAGGAGGAAAATATTATGTGAAGGCAATGAATTATAATAACAACATCATCCGACTGGTTAAGGCCGGTGTTCAGAAAGATAACTCCTCCTCCATACCTCAATATTCCTTCAGTTATTATAACTTCATCTCAGGAGACATAACCCCGTATAGCTTATCATGGACATATAACAGATCCAGGAATATTCTTTTCATAGACTGTGCAAAACCTGTAAAAGATCCTCTCTACCCGGACTCTCTCCCTGCCTTGATGATGATGATGCATATTCCTCCAATTTTTTGTACCGGGAATCAAAATGGTACCATGATGTTAAAATAGGCAGCACAAGGGCATCGGATTTAAGAGATTCTTGCCGTATAGTGCTAATGGCTATGACATCTCTGCTGGGAAAAGATGACAAGAATATCCACGATGAGCTAGCTTATGGATTTGAGCTTTCATGGTCTCAAGTTTACTGCAGAAAATGCCGTTGGTGGCCTTATATTCGTTGCATAACTGATGAGACAAACCATGTACATTGTGGGTGTACAAATTTTGTTGGTAAGTGACAAAAGTCATGCCATTCCTATTTAAAACGTAGAACCTAGAAAGAGGGGGAGGAACCTTAGATGCTTTATATAATTCTGTGGTCACTACACTGATTTTATGTGTTCCATTTGCATGTCTTGCAGTTAGACTGGGCGCTGCACTGATTGGTATAAATGGTAAGTAGTCAAATTTCTCATCACCAGGAAGTATTTAAGTTTTTCTTGGAATAATTTCTATGATTTTGCTATATGCAGTGAATCTCCATTTATTAGCCACTATATTCGGAATTCCATGTGTGACGGTATTTTTGGTTCGCAAGTGGCGGAGGATGCATTTATCCATATATCACACCGTTGAGGAATTTCTGCAAACTCACAACAACCTGATGCCAGTAAGATACTCTTACTCAGATGTTAAGAAGATGACCAGTGGTTTCGGGGAAAACTTGGGTGAAGGAGGCTACGGCTGTGTATATAAAGGAAAGCTTCGAAGTGGACATTTTGCAGCAATAACGATGCTGAGCAAGTCCAAAGCTGACGGTCAAGAATTTATCGATGAAGTTGCGACAATAGACAGGATTCACCATATTAATGTGGTGAAACCAACTGGTTTCTGTGCTGAGGGATCAAAACGTTCCCTTGTATATGAGTTCATGCCTAATGGTTGTTTTGATAAGTATGTTTTTTCCTCAGAACTATGTACAACTACAGCTTTAAGTTGGAAAAATACATACGATATTGCTTTGGTTGTGGCTCGTGGCATCGAGTATCTACACCGAGGTTGCGACATGCAGATTTTACATTTTGACATCAAGCCCCATAATATTCTTCTGGACGAGAACTTTGTCCCAAAAGTCTTTGATTTTGGACTTGCAAAACTACATGCAGTTGGTGCCAGTATCGTGCCATTGACTGCAGCACGAGGAACAGTGGGATACATGGCTCTTGAATTGTTCTACAAGAACATTGGAGGGGTCTCCTACAAAGCTGATGTCTACAGTTTTGGCATGTTATTACTGGAAACGGTACGCAGAAGAAAGAATTTGAACCCGTCGGCTGAACATTCAAGTGAAATTTACTTTCCCTTTTTATCTTTATGGCCAAATTGTTATGGGAAACAACGTCAATGAAGCAGTGAACGCCACTGAAGAGGAAAAGAAAATGATAAAGAAGATGAATATAGTGGCATTATGGTGTATACAATACAATTGAAGCCAAGTGATCGTCCTTCAATGAGCAAAGTTGCAGAGATGCGTGAAGGAGAATTAGAAAGCCTGCAAGTACCTCCAAAGCCTATTCTTTATCCTGAAGAAGATACATTGGTGAGGATTCAAAACCAATCTAATGAAACGGAAGTCATCGTCTACACTAGAGCTGGTGGGATAGTTAAGTGTTTTACCAAATCTATTAACTTCCGGTAATGGGGCGGTTTATGGCATGAATTATGGTTTTTCACAATTTGCTTAATAAAGTTCGGAAATTTTCTCCACATTGCTTTTATTCAATAGGTAAAAACCTGCTAAGTTGTTTTTTTGAATGCTGTGTTAATGGTGTAATTCAGTTGAGTTCATAAGAATTTTTAGTTTGACTTTAAGCTTTTGGTTCGAAATTTGATTTGAGTTGGATTGGATTTTATTTTTAAAGTTTGATTTGGAGTAAAAATGGAATTACCAAAACTTGCTCAATTTGGCTTGTTACCCAGTATAAAACAAGTTTGATTTTTATGTTCAACTTCAAACTCAATTATTTGTGTTCGTGTTCAAACTGAGTTTTTTAATAATAATTAAAAATAATAAAATTTTATATTAAAATTAAAAAAATTCAATTAGGCTGACTAGAAACTCGAGTTTGGCATTAAGATATTCAAATTTGAATCGCTTAATACCTTAAATTGCTAGAACTTATACTCAACTCGACAACAACAAAAATTATATTTTAAATTATTTTTAAATTGAATTCGAATAGCTTACTATTTTCAATTGTTTTTTTCTTTAATCAGCAAATTACAAGACATTATCATTCATGTTCCATTGTCGATTAATGGCAGCATCTGTCAAATACCAAAGTTAGACGTGTTTGGTGTTTGATAGGATATCTCATTTGAAAATCTAACCAAATTAATTACAAATAATAATAATAATAATAATAATAATAATAATAATTGTTGAAGTCTTCCTTCTGGGAGTCCGAAGTCAGGCAAGACTCTGCAACACAAAGGAAGTCAGAAAGACACCGGAATTTGTACTCCGAGAGCCCTCTCCGATGATTAAGTTAGAAGGGAGCTATTTTATGTAATAGTGATATTCTATTTTTCTTGAGTTCTGACCTTACCTGTGAGCGGGCTTGTCCTTTTATAAGTGTTGTCTGGAGACATAATGTCAGGTGATTTGATGGTGATGTGACCATCGCCGAGCTAAGTGTGGGCTATGGGGCCTAGTGGTCGGTCCAGTCAGTCGGCCGCCAGTCAGGATATCAACTCCGCATTTAATGTTGCTGTCGGTAGGTCAAATCACTATCAGGTATGGTTAGGCGATCGCCATTCCTCGTTGTCAGATATGACTTAGCAGTAGATATTATAGAACTGTACCGTTTTGACGGTCGTTGTATGCGGGCGGGGTATATAACAATAATAATAGAAGAAGAAGAAGAAAGAAAATCTGTGCACCGCTGCTTTTGTTAAAATTAGGCTCCATCGACTCTTGTAGTCAAGTGTTAATCCGATCGACCCACTTTCCCCGTAAGCTACCAAAGATAGAGACGCAATAGGTTACGCGGGTTCGACAAAGAATTCTGGAAAAGCCATGGTTTGGTTTAGCTTGACTTACTTTCGGAAAATCGAGCGCGTAAAACTGAAGGTCCGTCCCATTCAAACGCATAGCTATTCAACAAATTTATAAGTCCAACTGTCCAACTCATGTCTTGCAGTTATCCGAGTAATTCAACGTTCAATTTTTTTTTCCTTTCCATTTATAGGATTTTCTTTTGCTTTTAGTTAACTTGTTTATTCTGTTAGGCCATTGCCAATTTGCGTTTAAGGTTCATCATGTTAAGAAATATGTTTTAATAATGCATATCAAATTCATCAATTAATTATCAGTTATTGCATTAAATAGAAAAATGTTACTATAAATGATAACTAAAATCATTATCCTAAAAAATATATTATTAAAAAGAAATATAATAATATTAAAATAGTCATAAAATGTTTGTGTAATATCACGGTGTGACAAAAGTTTTGATCACTCTATGAATATACCTAAAACCTTTTAATAACAATATTTTTTTGTAAAAAATGTACATATTTTTAAGTTTATACTTATAAATTCATCTTTTTAAAAGAATTTATATATGCTAAAATTTGATCATCCACGAGATGAGAAAGTTACAGAAATAAAAATGTGACAGTAATTTTTAGGATTGGATTCTTAAAAACATGCGTTTTTATAACAATAAATAAAAAAATAAATATTTTTAATTGTATTTTAACTTTTATATATTTTTTAAATTAATTAGTGTAATTTAATTTGTGATAGCAACAAATCATTTGTATATAATTTATATAAATACACATAAATTTATAGTTATATAAAATAATAAAATATACATTTTCATTTTTCGGGTACATAAATGCTTATTTGTGTACATGTGTCCGAAATAGGATTAATTGGGTTATATGTACATAATTAAGGACTTAAGTAAATAAGGAGAAAATTAATACATGATGCAACCAAACATTGAAAGCCTGTATACCCAAGATGATAATTTTCCAAAGTGTGTGTGGATTGGTAAGATCTGACTAGTCATTGAAAACCTCCTAAAGCTAGTCACGCTCTATAGGTTTAAAATTTTTAAAATATTAAATATTAAAAAAAATTAAAATATTAACATTTTAAAATTAAAATGAAGTAAAATATTTTATTCATTAAATAATATTCAAAACTGAATTCAAATTTTAAAAACATTGTTCAAGATTTAATTTAAATCGAATTAAATTTATCTGATTGAATGAATAGCCTAATCAATAAACAAGTTATTATGCCTATGGATAAGACAAGCTAAGGCCCTCATATGAGGCCTAATAGACAAACTCTCTTACCGAATAAGAGAGACCCGACAATGTAATATTAAATAAGCATTAAATGAGTTAAATACAATCACATCACTTGACATCTCGAGTGTAGTACAAGTCTTATAACTTATGTGAGGAGCTCTGACCTTCAAAGACAATTGCGTGTTCCTTGGACCATGCTTGAGATCTTAACTACCATCAAACTAACAAGTGACTTATCTCAAGCTAACCCCTTGAAGATATAAATGCTCTAGTAAAAGGATGATCTAAAGTAAACCCTTTGAACCGTACTATTACTTTATCAATTTTTCTTATAAATATTTATTTAAACATCAAAATACACTTAAAAGTTCAAACATTCGACATCCCCCTTACCTCTTCTTCACTTCTCGTGAGTTTCTATTACACCATAGTTAAGCCTTACGAGAAAAAAAACATCGATAAAATGTATTGACAATAATTTTTTATTTATACACATATACATATAAATTTATATATTATTTTAAAAGATTATATCTTATAAAAAAATATCAAAGTTAATCTCTCAATTATTTGTGCTATGTAGGGTAATTTTGAAATATAAAAAAAAAAAAAAAAAAAATCGAGGGAGAATGGTTGAGGGGTGTAGCCTAAAAAAGTTCTCAATGAACCCAGATCAAAGGATTAGTGGGGCAAGGGCTACATTTGCTAGATGTCAGAAGTCCATTTGCTGGCTTCTCCCCGCTTGCTAGCCGGTGGGTGATGACGTGGGTAAAGGGGAAAAGAAACAATGTATACTATTTTACATGCGATTAAAACATTGGATTAAATCTAAATTGATATACTAGATAGATTAAATTGAGAATCAGTAATAATAATTTATTTGGTTGAATAAATACTTTAAAATTAAGTTTTTATTAAATCGATAAAAAATCGATTAGAGTAATAAAAATTGATTTTATATGATTTTTTTAAAATTTTATTTGTAATTGACAGTATTTAAATTTTTAACATTTTAATTTTATATTAAACAATATATCATTAAGTCAAATATATATTTTTATTAATTATTAATAATATTTTACTTTTAGATAACATTAAAATTTTTTGTACGAGAACAACAATTTGTAGACTATTTAATTTTTTTTGGAATATCATTAGACATCAAATGTAAAGATTTAAAACAAATAGTAAAGATAAATCATATTTGAGAAATGATCAGCCTACCTAAAACTGTATATTGAAATATATACAACTGAACAATTTTAGAAACCTATAAAAGAATATGGCATGAATACCATAAGTTCAATAAACATAAAAACAATGTAATAAATATAATTCAATATATTTAAATACAATTAAAATTATATATTTAGCTCACATATTGAGTTCATATTTGGGATTTTAACACTTCAATAATTTGTGCTATTTTTATATTTAAATGAAGAATATAAAAAAATATTATAAAATAAAAGATTTTTAGAAATAAGATAAGAAGATGATCAAAAGAAACATCTTAAATATCTTGTTTTTAGCTATATTGAGGACGAAAATCATCCCTAATTTAATAGTATTGGGAAGGAATGTTGTCCTTCAAACTTTTTAAGGACATGGTTTTAGAATATCACTATTAAGGATGATTTTTCATCCTTAAATCTTTTAAGGATAATTTTTTATGTTTTGTGAATAATTATAGTCGTCTTCAATTCTTCTAAATTTTATAGTGAAATGAGATATCACATGCATACAGAGATTTACTTTTATGTTTTCTATTAAGAAAAAAAGATAACTTGAGAAAGTGACAATGAATTCAAACCATAATAGGTTAAAAAAAGGGTTAGTTTACTAGAAATTGTCACGCATGTGGACTAAGTGAATAAAGTGGTCTTAAAATGCAAACTCGTTGAACCAACCAATCTCTCTCTCTCTCAAAGACTTTTAGATTTTCTTTTTTTTAATGGGAGTAACATTTTAGCCTTTCATGCATAAGTTATAGAAATGTTGCTGTTTGCGTCAGCCGTGATGAATGACAAACTGACACTGTGATGTTGATAACATTGCATAATCTTTATCCTATACTTCTGTCGCAGTCTGCTAGGCAGAAGTGAAACTGAAATGGGAGCTTACAATGAAACTTCTGTTCTTTTGCATTTCCAGTTGTATTCAAACGACAACAACGTAGAACATTTTGGTTTTTTGTGCTTAATCATGCCACTGTCTACCCGTTGGCGTCGGATTTTTGCAATAGTCAAGGTTTAAGCTTTGACGATCCACTTCTTTTAACACAAAAAAATAATAATAATAAATAAACTAATAATAATAATAATAAAAGGTCAAAAGTCATTGCTTAATTCTACCATAGAAAGAATGAAACCAACCAAAATGCGGTTTAAAATAAGATTTTTGGTTACCAATACTGTTGCTGTATTCTAATATTATTCTGCACGCCATTTTTCTCATTTTCTTTCTTTTTATCCTTAGTGGAAGGAGGCTGTCAGGTCGTACAATCGTATTTTCCGAACGTTAATCTTTGTTTCTTTTACTTTTTCTTGTATCGATATAAAGGGATCTGAATTATACGTTCCTCCTTCTGGGACGAAAAATGCACTAACCACTGTTACTCTAATACCAAAAACTCGATAGTTTTAAAGATCAAATGCAACTCCTCAAGCATTGATTACTGCAAGGCCTAAAATGCTTAATTGCTTGAAAAAAGATCTTTCCATCAGACTGGTTGAATTATAAATGGAAAACTGAAGTTATGAAAAGCTAGAACTTGCGTTTTTGTGAAGTTACTTGGTCGTGTATCTTGGCTATTAATTACGATTAAATTATGTAATTGAATAACCATTACCAGAAAATTATTGGCAATATTATTATAGATTCATCCCTGTAAATGAAAGAGATTGGAAAAAAAATGCAATATAATATGGAATTTTAAGAACAAAAATCTCTTAACACTTTATATTATTCACTTATTATTTCTTTTCCAACATACAAGAGGACCTCATTTAGAGTTTCTTTTCTGAAAAACGAAACAATTTTTCAGGCACTACATTCACAGAACCAGTGCCATGGAGACAGTTATGGACTCTGCAACCTGGTGGGTAAACCTTGGCGCAGTCGGCTTCAGTTTTGCATTTAGCATCCTCCTTCGGTAGGACGTTAGCGATGGCGGGCAAGCAACTACATTTGCCAGTTTTTAAGTCAGAAAAGCCGCCATGTTTACAAATAACGCACATTCTATGTCACAAGAACATTGTGCCTTGTGCTACTGAGTTTGATACTCCCGTAAATTAGATAAGAAATTTTCATCATTTAAATATTTCGTTTAAACAATTTGTTAAAATATTGAAAGAATGAAATATATATATATATATATATCTATATATATATATATATGTATGTATGATTGTATATACTAACAAGATGCTATAATCAAGATGACAAGAAGAGAAGTTATGCCAAAAGAAGCCACGGTCTTGAAGTTGATAAGAGAAGAAAATAAGATTGAATTCTCTGCATTCTGTATTTGTAAATGAGGATGAGACGATGATACAAAGTCTCTTGCATTTGGGATTTTATAGAAGAATTTTTAGGCATTCAAGTGAAACACTAGCCAATGGAATTAAACCTTGCCAATTATGCAGCAAAAATCTACCCATACAGATGCACATATTTTTACCATATATGCATGGAAAAATCAATTTTTATAATGGAATATGTTACCTTTTACCTCTAATCATCACTCTGTTTCTGAAATGACTGCTAAATCTAGTTGAAGGTTTCTTACAGGCATTCTCGAATTCATTCTTGTAGGGACTGTAGAACCAAAAGGATTAGGAGGCATTGACAAATTATCTCCTTCTCCTTCCAACATTTGAACAACATTTTTCATGGAAGGGCGGCCTACTGGATACCATTGAATGCACCAAAGTCCAACCATTGTGAGCTTCTTCAAAATATTAGCATCACCATCTTCCTCAATTCAGATAGTTAGCTCGTCTCCCTGATTCAAACACCTATATGCCCATTCGGGGAAGTAGACTTGGCTAGCACGCTCTGCTGTATCATCGATATTCTTCCTCCCTCCAACCATTTCAAGTAACAACATACCAAAGCTATAAACATCAGACTTGTATGACACATTACCAAAGTTTCTCGAATATACTTCTGGTGCAATGCAGCCCATGGTTCCCCTAGCTTCTGTCATGGAAACAATATTTTGATCCTTGGAACACTGTTTGGCCAGACCAAAATCGGAAATTTTTTGATTGAATTTTTCATCTAGCAGAACGTTATGCGGTTTGATGTCGAAGTGTAGAATCCGTTGGTCACACCCTTGGTGAAGATACTCGAGTCCTTTGGCTATGCCAATTGCTATATCTTGAAGCTTCTCCCAACCAAGGGAATGTCTCTTCCCATCAGCTGAAAATATAAATTTCTCCAATGACTCATTATGTAAGAACTCGTAAACCAGTGCTCGTCTAAATCCGTCAGCACAGAAGCCAACCAAACGAACCACATTGACATGGTGGATTCTCCCCATTGTTCCGACTTCGTTGATAAACTCTGCCCCATCACCGACAGAACTGTTTAAGATCTTCACTGCAACAGAGATCTCACTAGAAAGTGTTCCTTTAAACACTGTTCCATAAGCTCCCTCACCCAACTTTTCCTTAAATTGATTTGTAATCCTTTTTATGTCAGCATAACTGTACCTTGAGGGCTTGAGAGTCCTGTAATCCTCCAAAAACTTCTCAATTTTTGCATCATTTTCCTTTCTCTTCTTGTTAGATCTATATAAGTAAAAGACTGCAATGACTGCCATCACCATAAGACAGGAACCTAGAACTATACCTGCATATGAATCATTCCAATCAAGAGCAACCCATCGGCCTAACAGTAACAGTATTATAACTGTTTTCAACAAAATGTAGATAAATTGTTATTGAAATAGGCAACTCACCTGCGGTCACTAACTTTCTTATTGCACCTGCATGATAGAAAGACAAAATCATTGTTACTATTATTATTTTTTATGTGAAATAATATAGAACCAACTTTTTTCAGCAAGTTCCAAGCTAGCATAAGCATACACCAGTTTCTGGTTATAAGAAAACCATTTAAGACATAGCAACTTGGCTTCCCAGGTGACCAACCCTCAGGAATATAATAGGCTTAATCTAACAATTAGATTCAAATGATAATTCTCTCGCTTGCAACACAACATCTTTCTTCGCTCCTAATTAAATTTGAATTTCAATTTGTGCGGTTTTGTTCACCATGTTATATTTTTATGTTCTGTGCTTTGAACTCCAGGTCTTTGCATCTCTTAACCTGTGTTACCCGGACTCTTCATTCTCCCTAAAGTATACATACCCTACATATGTGTCTGACATAGGTACTGAGGTATGATCCTCTAAATAGGAGAACGTCAAATACATACACATATTTAACATTCATCCCAAGTCTGGGTAACACAGCCTTTTAACTTGGCCATTATATAGATGCTAGTTTTTTATGGAAGCATATGTTTGATACCTAGTCTCTATGCTAAACAAATGCTGTACTCTACAATATCCAGCTCGAACAGCACGTACTATTAAATATTGCTTTTATGCTTTAACAGCACCTGATTTTTGTATCAGCTTAATTAGGCTCATGTCCTGTTTCCTTGATCTTAAAGTTCATTTACAATTACCTTATAAATCACTAAAAAAAAGTTTACAAGTGCCCGCGACCATATCAAGTTACTGCTGTTTTTGCAGAAAATAACATTTCGCAGAAGCTCCAATCTCTGCTAAATGTTGTAAAAATGGAGAATTTGGAAAAAAGAAAATCGTACCTTTCATCCCCTTGGACTTGGTCAAAGAATCAAAACATTCAGTTTCAGCCATAGTGCTATCATTCTTCCACCTACAATGCTTGCCTTTCTGTTCACATAATCCGCACATAGGCTCGGACCATACCAACATAAGACTGCCACGAAACAAATCGTCTGGGAATGAACAGCCGAACAATTTCGTGCAAGAGGATAGGGGATAATTGGCGATGTCGTCGCCTGAATTCACCGAGAAAACATTATAACCGGGAACATGAAGGCAAGGGATGTGATTGTATAATTGAATTCCGTCCTATGATGAAGAGTTGAACAAGGTATAGTGATTCACGTAGCTTTCTAGGAACCGGAAGCGAGAAGCAGATAAGTTCAGGGTTCGTAGTTCCTTTGCAACGCAACCATCTGGATGAGATGCATTCATCAGCTGATATCGGTAATAGATTGTTTCAACAAAGACCCTTACTGCATTTGGCAGCTCGAACAGAGTCCGATTCTTCTCAGTGCAAGATAGATCAAACCCTGGGTATCCACATGATTCCGGGTGCCTACCTTTGAGTCGGAATGGAAATCGGATGGCCGCGCCATTGATCCCGCAACTTAGTTCTGGACAATCGTGAAGGCCTAAACCACCCTCCGGGTATATTAATATTACCAAGAACAGCAAGCAAAAGAAATGGAGAACCATTTCTAAGGATTAGTTGATCGACACAAACTTCATCGGACGTGGTCTGACGAGGATATAGATTAACTGGATATTTCAAATTGTTAGTTTGGAGATGTTGGAGGGACAAGCTGGTTTGGTCCGATCCATTATCTGCTTAAACAAGAAAGTAAATAGTAGCTTGCTTACTGCAGGCTGATCAGTCAAGGTGCGCCAAAAGGATTAGCTGAAAACAGAAACAAATAAATTAGTGGTCCCAAACACGATATTAAAAAAATTTAAGGTAATGGTACCCTAAAAAGTTACCACTAATATAATTCTTTTCAACAAGCAACTTAGCGGCGTATCCGCGCTGGAAGGCCTTACCTTTGGTGATGCAACACGGCTAAAGTTGACGATTCAACAAGTCTGGTCTCTGGTGGGAATCTTCAAGAACAAAAAGGGGCATACGAGCCTGACTTTGTTGAATTCAAGGTTTTTCAGCTGATTTACCCAACACTATGGAATAACATTGAGCTTTGAACCTGAGTCTATTTTAATTATTTTTAAAATTATAATTTTTACTAAATTTGATATTTTTTATTTTAATATATATAAATAAAATTGAACTTCTACAAAAAAATTTCTTTTTTATTTAATCTAAAGGGTTTTGAACTATTGCATATAATATTTTTCTTTTTTTTCCAAATTAAGACAATCAATTATTGCTGGGTTGAATTGGAATCTTTATAATACTTATATAGGCTTTACTCACTGACCTTAGTATCAAAACAAAATCGATGACCCAAAGTTTGGTTTTGTAATACAAACGGCCGCTCTCATGTTCGGAAGTAGATAACGATGAGTAGCCGGAAATCTTTGAGTCGATGGTATGAGTACCCATCCCCTCCAAAGAACTTTAAAAAACATGTGCTATCAAATTGTTTAATGAGGCGGCAGATCATTATATTATTAAACTTGGCCTGGCGATGGCGTAGAGTTCACTTCGGTCAGAGGTTCATCATTTTCGGATTAAGACCACAGTGGTAAGAACATATACCCGGTAATCATTCCATTTAATTATTCGTTTTTTTGACAATGACAACATACAAAAATCACCCAAAAAAAAAAAAATTCTGCTTCAATGTCAAATCTGAAATGATTCAGATGACTTTCTCCCAAAAAAAAATAAAAATAAAACTATTCAGATGATGCCTTGGCTCGATATCCAGAAATCTTGTTTTCAATATTCAAATATGCAAGTCTCTCTTTAGTCTCTTTCACCAGGGCACCATGTTCAGACGAAGGCTTCTTATCGTTGCCTACATAAGCTTTCTTTTTCTTCCACTCGTTCACCTGGCTACCGCTGCTACTGATAACAACAACTGTACTTCTTCTTGTGGAAATATTCACAACATCAGCTATCCTTTTCGATTAAGAGGAGATCCAAGCAACTGCGGGAACAATAGCTATGAATTGGTCTGCGAGCAGACCAACCAGACGGCATTGTATTTGTATTCAGGAAAATAATATGTGCAAGCAATCGATTACAGCAACTTAACCATTCGATTGGTGGATGTCGGCATTCAGAAGGGTAATTGCTCTTCCCTCCCAAGATATCCTCTAACGATTTCCAACTTCAGCGACAAAGACGCATTTAAATGGTACAAGCTCAAATGGGGTAGATTAGATTACAAGCCCGAGCTATTGGGAAGTTTGGTTTTCCTGAATTGCCAGAATCCTGTGAATTCTAGTAGTCTTTATGTGGAAGCTTCCCCTTGCATGAATGGTGGTGACTACCCTTCTAATTCTTCCTCTTTTCATTTGAGGAGGTATAATTATGTTGTTTTTGGACCCTTGGCTGCGTCGGAGGTGGAGGACTTGTGCAGGGTAGAGCTGACGACAATGACATCTTTGCCTGTTAAAAAAGGCAAGAACATTTCCTACATGGAAATCTACGACAGGCTGGCTTATGGATTTGAGCTTTCGTTCTTTCAATTTAGGTGTCGACACTGCCGTCCGTGGGAACCTTGCTATGTTAACAGCACAGATCATCTTCAGTGCTCGCCGATCATGCCGATCATCCCCACCGTTGATAAAGAAGGTGAGAACTTTGCCAAATATTTCCCCTGTTTACTAGATCTATGGTTTTACTACACAACACAGTCTATCCAAGTCTTAACTTTTCTATCTTCTTTCACTGGCAATTTCAAGTTTTACATAGTCTTTTCAATTAGATCAACATGATTTTATGTTACTTGGCAAGGGAAATTTTACAGAGGAAATAACAAACATTTCAAGATCCAATTAAAATCAGAGGATCAGAAAAGATTTGTTTTTTTTTTTTTTTTTTTTTGTGTAATGCTATTTTAGGAAAAGCGTCGACTGTTGACATTGTTTCTTTTCTTTGCCAAGGAAAATGAAAAGGTTTAGCAATTTACTGTCTAATTTTTTTGTTAACATTTCCAATTAGACTTCTCGTACGAAATTCATTCAAGGAAGCCAACCTTACTTTGCATGCTGGCTCTTAGGCAGCTCCGCAGCAGCATTCTAAGAGTAGCATCATAAGAGTGACTTTTCATTTTTTAGTATTACAATTTTGAACTAATGAATTGAAAGATTACATGCTGATGTTATTTCTTCCTTCTAATGAGTGCAGGTTTCTTCCACATGATGTTTTACAGAATTCTATGTAAAAGATCTCTCTCTGTCTTCAATTTGAGGTTGTTTCTAGAGCTAGTATATAAAATAAAAAATAAAAAAAAAGTGGAGAACTGCAAATCTATGGAAGCAGAGCGCCAACTCTCAGGTACTCAGACTAATCCGAGGCCTGGAGAAGCAGTTGTGCAAGGATATGGCTGCAGTCTGCAGTATACTTGTCTTGATTAGTAAACTGCTGCTAAAGACAAAACCGAAATATGATCTTCATTCAGGCCAAAATGGAAGTAAATCATCTTTGCAATATCAGACATCAGCAATATTGGCAAATCTCGTTGCTTTTCAGTATTAGAATATCAATGGTGAGTATATCCCAAAGGGCATTGGTGATTGTTGTCAGCTGATAACTATAAATTTCACCAAAAGTGAATGAACTTACAATGCATCCACTAATTTTAGAGAAATTAAATTTGTATTCATTTTGCTAAATCACCTTTCTGATTACCTATGTCTTTTCTTGCAGCATATGGGGTTTTGATCCTTATTGTCGTAGGTAAGAACTTTATCATACTCTAAACATGCAAAATGCTTGTAGCTCCGCAACAAAAATTGTTATCTCATGAGGTTTAATGTGGTTCTGCCATGTAGGAGCCATTATCACAGGGAAATTTATATTTGGGGCACCTTGCTTGATGGTTCTGTTAATCTACAAAAGGCGAAAAAGGCATATGTCTATGTATGACAGGATTGAAGATTTCCTCCAAAGTCAGAATAACTTCTTGCCAATAAGATATTCATACTCGCAGATAAAAAAGATGACTGATGGATTCCAGGACAAACTGGGTGAAGGAGGCTACGGTTCTGTATTAAAAGGAAAGCTTCGCAGTGGTCATCTTGTTGCAGTAAAAATGTTAGGAAAGTCCAAAACAAATGGTCAAGAATTTATCAATGAAGTTGGCACAATTGGGAGAATTCATCATGTTAATGTGGTACAACTGATTGGTTTTTGCGCTGAAGGATCAAAACGCGCCCTTGTTTACGAGTTCATGCCTAATGGCTCCCTTGATAAATACACTTTTGGTCGAGAAGGAAACACAATCATAAGTTGGGACAAAATATATGAGATTTCTCTTGGAGTTGCTCTTGGCATTGAATACTTACATCGAGGCTGTGACATGCAAATCTTGCACTTTGACATTAAGCCTCACAACATTCTTCTTGACGAAAATTTCACTGCAAAGGTTTCTGACTTTGGACTTGCTAAATTGTATCCAACAAATGATAACACAGTAACTCTCACTGCGGCAAGAGGCACTATCGGATACATAGCACCAGAATTGTTCTATAAAAACATCTGAGGTGTCTCATATAAAGCTGACGTCTATAGTTTCGGAATGCTGTTAATGGAAATGGCAGGCAAAAGGAGGAATTTTCCTGTGCCAGAACAATCCAGTGAAGCTTACTTTCCTGGCAACGTTTATGATGAAATTGTAGGAGGAAAGAATGTTGAAGAAATCAAAGAAGCCTCAGAAGAGGAAAAGAAAATAATGAAGAAGATGATCCTGGTAGCATTGTGGTGCATACAAATGAAGCCTGGTGATCGACCTTCGATGAGCAAAGTTGAGGATATGCTTGGAGGAGAGGTTGAGAGTGTACAAGTGCCTCCAAAGCCTATTTTATATCCACGAGAAGAATTGGTAAGGAATAGTGGAAGCAACTTAAGTCAAACAGAATCATCTTCTGCATCAACTGAAAATACAGAAATAATAAGTCTGATTACAAGTGGAAGGTGACGGAAGGAATTTGCAATGAAAAGCCACTACTTCATAATTTGTCACAGTTTGTACCCAAGAACTTTTTGTTATGTCTAAAGGGAAAAAAGCTTATCTGTCAGTGCATGAAAAGGCATGGAATTGCAGATGCATTAATTCATGCTTGTGTCTTCTTGTCCAAACCAAATGACATTAGGCAGCAGGTCGAACATTGAAAAGTAATTCACCTAGCATCTCATATAGTAACACCATATCGCAGATTAAAATGATTACTATGCTAAGATTCTGTGCTGTTTGATGGGAATTAATCTTTATTCATTGCTGAGATTTGAGTTCTTACTATCTGTCCCCGAACCATGTTCGACATGTGCTCTTTTTGAGTTTTTATGTTCTGGTTCCATTAGTTCCTCTTACTTGTGGTGTTGCTTGTGTAATCAGTAACGTGTCCCGTCTGGATTTAGTTCATTATAATCTATGCATTATCATGATCTTTCTAGCAATGTGTCTCAGATTTATCTTCTATTGAGGTTCTGGGTTGATGTAGATTATTCTTCATACACAGACAAGCCATGCTTTTTCTTTTGGCTTGGTGGATTTGTCCTTTTTTTGACCGTTTCTTCAGCTAGAGGTTCATGATTTCTGAAAGGCTTTGGCCATATTCCACATTGTTATTTGTTAATGATTTTCTAGTAATGGATCACACACAAATTGCAAAAGTCTGCTTCCAAGTTAATGCTGAAACTATTGACTGAATCTTGATGATGCGGCCTCAAGAACCGACTTAACATGTTTCAAACTTCAAATCTGTCAGCTCTCTATCCCGCCCACCTTATTCAAAGGAGGGCTCCGCTTTGTTGCATAAACAAGCTTTCTTTTTCCCCCTAGTATTTGTATTCAGGAAAGTCCAAGCAATCAATTATAATAACTAAATCATTCGACTCGTGGATTTCAGAAGGGTAATTGCTGCTCCCTTCGTTGCTATTCGTTAATTGTTTCCAACTGTAGCAACGAAGATGCATTCAAATGGAACAGGTTGGAAAAGTCAAAAATTCAAAATTTTTGGCTAAACTAACAGAAAATATAGTTTTCCTGAATTGCGTAAATCCAATGAAACTCTAGTTCTTATGTGAACACAATCCCTTACGTGAATGATGAATACCCTTTCAATTCTTCTTTCTCTAGCTCTAGGAGGTATTCTTATGTTCTTTTTGGTCACATGGCTGCAAGGGAGATGGCTATGACGTCTTTAAACTTGAAAAATGTTTGGACCATTTCCTACCGAAACATTTGGAGCAGTCCTACGTTACTTGAATTCAAGATGAGTATCGGACGTGATTATCTATTTGACATAGATATATTTAAATTTTTTAATTTTTTTCTATATATTTGAAGGACTATAGCTCATACCCATATCTGAATATTTATCAAATATAGGTGTCTTCGGGATACATTAGAAAAAAATGAAAAGTTCAAATTGCATAACCGCGACCTAGTATATGGTTTTGAGCTTTCATTCCTTCAGTACATTTGTGGGAACTATAGCAGATACGAATATTGTTATATCAACAGTTTCAGTGCTTTTCTTACACAAGAAGAAAGTTGAAAGCTTGGTCAACGCATTTCGTTAATTTGGTTATTTTTTACCCTGTAGTAGATCACTTGTTTCATTAGGTGGCAAAAGATAGCCGCTGAACTCTATGCCCACACTTCGGCACCTGGCACTTCGGTGATAACTAGGTCTACACAGTTAGTCACCAGAGGGATGCTATTAATTTGTTCTTGGATATCATTTCAGTTTATGGTCAGTAGTATCATTTCAGCTTGTACTGAACTGGAACTGGCTGGAATCATTTTCACTTGGCAAGCAATTGCATTCTTCGGTTATAAGGTGAGGACTCACTTTCGATATTTTTGTATGCTAAGTATATAATACCTGTGCATTCGGATGATTAAAGAAGGGTGCTTGACAGAATTGAAGACTATAATGTTATGTCTTGGACTGTGATTATTACGGAGTCGTTGATATGGAAGCTGTAGAGCTCTTTTGCAAAATGATGTAAGGTCCAGTTCTGAAATCTTTCGGTTCACGCACAGGTGAGCAGTTTTATGCCTATGCAGTAAAACATGTTTTTGCTATGGATGATTGCATGAACAACTCTCGTGTAAGCATGTAAGCTAGGTCCGGCAAGATGGACAGCGCTCAAAAAGCTCTTGAATCTCCATTTGGGAAGAATTTATTTTCCTACAACACTATTATCAATGCTTATGCTAAGAACTTGGATTCTGAAGGAGCTTTTGAACTTTTTCATGAAATCACAGATACTAGAATTGAGGTTAATGCATTCACATTTGCTAGTCTACTGAGTGGAGCTTCAAGTATTGAAACAATTGGCAAGGGCGAGCAGATCCATGCTTGGTTACTTAAATGGGGGTTTCAGCTCAAACTAATGCATTTCCAATGCATTGATAACGAGATGTGTGATCGAAATGTTATATTTGTACTTCTATTACCACAGGTTTTGCAAAACACGTATTTGCTACTAGAGCTTTGGAAATATTCCATAAAATGCTTCAGGCGGGATTAGGCCAAAAGAGATCATATATGTTGCTGTTTTACCAGCTTGTAGCCGTGCAGGTTTGATTTCAGAGAGATGGGAAATTTTCAAATCAATGCACAAAGGATTGCCCCAAGATTGGAACACTATGCATGTATTGTTGATCTATAGGGCCTATAAGCATCACTTGGGGAAGCCATCAAGTTCATAAATACAATGCCCTGCACAGCAGTCACCAGATGCCTTGGTTTGGCGTACATTTCTTGGCGCTTGCTAAGTTCAAAATGACAAAGAGCTTGGAGAACATGGTGCAAAGATGATACTTCAGCGGGATCATCATGGTGCTGCCAGCATATATTATGCCTCTGCAGGTCAATGTGAAGGTCTGGCCAGATTAGGAACATTACTGAAGAAAGAAATCTGATCAAAGACGCTGGTTGTTGTTGGATAGAGGTGACAATAAGATGTATAGATTCCATGTGGCTGATACTTCACTCCCACAAGCGCAGAAAATTTATGAGAAACTGGATGAAATGGCTTGAAGAGGATGAAAGGGATTGGACTTTGTCCCTGATACATATTTTATACTTCATGAACTTGAGGAGTAACAGAAGGAGCATTTTGTTTTCCAACACAGCGTAAAAATTGCAGTTGCGTTTGCACTTAAAAGCGCATCTAGATCAAAAGCAATTCAAGTTTTTAAGAATCTCCGTGTTTCTGGAGATTGTCATACTACAATCAACTACATATCAACGGCCGCAGGAGAGAGAAATAGTTTAAAGGGATTAAAATTGGTTTCATCATGTCAAGAATGTAACCTGATCTTGCAACAATGATTACTGATGACAGCATACAACTCAAATTGGTATCATCCTATCAAGTCATATATTTAACAACTGAGTTCATGGTTAAAAGCAGTTAAGAGCTTTCATTAAGTTGTTTTGGCCTCTAACCTTTAATTTGTCAGATGCAATGGCTGTCCTCTAACTGTCGCAGCGTCGCAGATTGCATCCGACCGTTGGAACAAATTTTCATCCTTGCTTTGCAAGTTTATCTTTTAATATCATTCTTCTGGCCGTGGAAGTCCAGGCACGCAGCACTTGTTCAACTGACCGTTACCCGTATAGTATAGTTCTTATTCCCTGCTATTTTATATATACAATTGTACATTCTCTCTGCTTATTCTACATCAGAAATGACTGTTATTTATAATTTTTTTTCTCTCGTTGAGTTGATATACATAGATGTTTCAATGACGCTTATGTGTCATAGT
This sequence comes from Adansonia grandidieri, assembly GCA_038382065.1. NCBI lineage: Eukaryota > Viridiplantae > Streptophyta > Magnoliopsida > Malvales > Malvaceae > Adansonia > Adansonia grandidieri. Next base: position 433,661 of record JBBYHK010000013.1, read on the forward strand.
TTGCTTTGATGATGTTTGACATAGAAGCATGTTATTCTGAGCATGCAGTTTTGCATTTTAATTCAAGCTTTTATGTTGTAAAGTACTCATAATTCCCATCAGTTGGCTTGTTCTACTATTTCTTTGCATTCATGTTGCTCTAATTTTTTATTTTTCGTGAAGTTTTCATCCAACATCCTTGTCCGATACATCCAAACATGGATACGAAGATGTGATATTGCAAAAACCCTTCAAATACATAAAAATCTTGAAAAAAATTGAACATACTCGTATCAAAACCATACTCAAATTTGACTAACATAGCTCTATATCACTTGGGTGCAGAAAAGTTTCTTACAGATGGTAGTAATTTGCAGTCTTCACAAAGTTTCTTTTTGGATGGTATCTTAGTTGTCAAACAGCATCCAAGGAGCAATTATGGAGCTTTTCTTTTTGACTTCTAAGCGTTCACGGTATAAGGGGGATGTTGAAATCTTACCATTCCCCTCGAGAAATTTCAGGCCTTGTCCTTGGAGAAAGGGAAATGAAATTGAGTTTATTATCATTTAGAATTTTCCCTTTACAATCTGATTTGATATGAGGCTTGAATTTCCGGTCTGTGTGCGAGCATCTATAATTGCATTCACATCAATATCTGTAATCTTTAAGAAAAATGAACACGAAAAAAAAATCTAGACTTTCGGCCCATTGTTGACAAATAGGAGTATAATTGAACTTGTCCAAGAATTCCGAAAGGTAGAAACACCAATTTAACAGGGGATGGGAACCTACAATACTTTTGACTTGGTAGAAAATCAATTTTATTTGCCCATTGTTTGGCAAGAACAGTAGCAAGAAAAAGACCCAGAAGACTACTGACAGCTAGAATCCACCGATTCTCTCGTTTAAACCATGAACTCACGCCTGCATGGAAAACTATGCTTTCTTGCAGGATAGAAGTTTGTGCACCTACCGGATCCGTTCATGAGTCAAGCGGATTATATTTTCATATTTTAAGTAGATTTAATTTAATTAAAATTAATAATTTTATATTAAAATAATATATTTAAATTTAAATTTAATTATAAAATATATAAATATTAATAAAAATAATTTTTTAATCAAATGAGTAATGAAACAAATTTAAATAAATAAATTAAGTCGAGTTAAAAATTAAATAAATATTTTAAATTTTTTTCGTACTGTAACCCGATCCAATATGGGCCCATGTATAGCTCTAGCACCTACTAAAGATCTTTTCATTAATGGTTGATTTCTGATTTTCATCTTATAATTGATTTGACTAATTAACTAGTGCCTAATTATTTAATTATTAATTTAATAAAAATTTTATTCAATATATTATTTTTATTGGAGTAAAAAAAATTCTTCTATTGCAATTTTTTTAATAAATATCACTAGAGTTGATGCAGTAAGCTTGAACTATAAAATTCGTTTAAGTCAATTTGAAACTTGATTCGATTAAATTCGAATTGATTTAAAAAAGTTAAAAGGCCCAATTCTAAATAAAAAATCCAAATTAGAAAAAGCACCAACTCTAGAAAATCTAAATCTAAAAAATTCCAAACTCAGAAAAACCCAAACTAGCATGAAACGAAACCTATAAGGGCACGAATCCGTTAAGACCCAAACCTGAACACAAGATCAATCCGATCATAAACCTGTAAAAACTCAAATTTATGATTGAAAAAAAATTGAACTATAATTATAAGATTTTATTTAAAATAAAAGTATAAATAAATAAATGATCAAATTTTTTCCTAAATAAAAATACTTAATTTATGAAAAGTATCTATAATTATTATATAATTATATTAATAATGCATTATCAATTAAAGTAATTAATAATGAATCTTTAAATTAGATTGTGAAGTAAAATTTATTTGAAGTATATTAAATATGAATCAAATAGTTTTTAGTACTATATATCATTATTATATTTATAATAACTAATCATAAAAATTAAAAAAACTATTATTATACTTATTATAAAATAATCATATATAATATATTATTATACTTATTCCATATTTAAAATTTAATTTTAATACAATAATAATCAAACATATGAAAATAATATTATAATTTTAACATATGATTGAATTTGATGTTTTGTCTAATACAAATAAAATTGTTAACAAATTTTAACTTTCTCTTAGTGTTTCAAATAAATAAAATATTAAATTTACCTGAAAATAAAAATATTACTTTGTAAATCAAAATATAAAGATTAAAAAAATTAAATAATACAACATTCAAACAAACTATATTTTTTAGTTCTTAAAATCAAACAAATAAAGTTTTTCAATCTTAAGTATTTTTGCATTATCAGGTGTAAAATAATTTTTTTATTTATTGATAACTTTAGCACACATATTAAGTGCTAGTTCCAAAGTAACTATAGTAACTAAAATATTGATATATCATTTGCTATCACTGAAAAATGAGATATCAAAATTATTTTTTTAATAATCAAGAACATCAAATTTCTCATAAACTTTTCTAATCTCATTTAAAAATACATTGAACTCTATTATATTAGTATAGATATAATTTTATAAATTATAAATCCCTATAATGTAAGTTCATATAATAACAAATATACAATTAAATTAAAAGTTATAAATTGATTAAATTACTTATTATATAAAAATAAATAATAATATTATAATTTAATAAAGTAATTTAAATAATTAATTGATATATCTAATGTCAAAGTAAAAAAAAAAAGCAAATATTAAAATTATATTAATATTATACAAATTTGAAAATTTGGATTTCATTTGCTATTAAATTGTGAGAATAAAATGCTTATATTATGATTAGATTAGCCACGATTACATATTCCAAAGGTATAAAAATATTATTTCAAATTAATAAATATTTATATATTTTTCAAATTCACCACTATATACGTATCGGACAAATACATGAATTTAAAAAATAATCACGAATGCTATATTTAATGTGTTTTATTACACAATTTACATTCTTTTTAAAATCCAAATTCTCAAATACAATCTTAAAGGATATAATAAATAGACTAAAAAATCTAATAAAACAAAATAAATAAATAAATAATTGTTGGATTAAGTAAATAAAAACTCAATTAGCTATTAAGAGTAAAAAGTAAGATATATAAATATTTATGAGCTTATTTATAACTTATTTCATTCTAATGATATTTTTAAATATAACCTAATCAATTTTTACATTTACTTCATCTAGTGTTAATTTATATTTATTTTAGCTTACTTATAAAGCAAACAATTCTTATATAGTAATGACTTATATCAATACTAAATATTATAAAAACTATCAAAAATATAAGCAAATAATCATTTTAAAATACGAGGTATTTAAATAAAAAATTATCTTTTATTTTTATTCTAAGTTGATATATATATATATATATATATATATTTCGAATTGTATATTTAACTTTTATTTGAACTTAAAGGATATTGTACAAAAAATTATAAATAATATTAAGAATTAATATTTTTTGCATTATCAATATATAATCCTATATACTGATAATAAATTATATAATGTCACGTATTAAAAATATGATTAGTTATAGTTATTTTTAAAGATTTTAAAATTTTTTTATTTATATATTATCGAGGTATCATTATATTATTCACAGTCAGTATGTAACTTTATACACTGATAATGTTTCAAATATAAATTATAATATTAAATATAGTATATTAATACTAAATATATATCTATAATTTTATAATTTTATATTTATATAAATATTTATTAATTCTTAAAATTTTAATTTTTATAATTTTATCACTATATAAAAGTAAAATTAATTATTACACCTCTTTAAACTGAAACTTCTTTGAATTCTTGATCTTCTTAATAAAAGCAAAGTAAGGAAATATAAATGTAATAAAAAAATAGGATCAGTAACTGAACTAAAAACAAGGAACAAATTTATGAATTTGTCGAAGGAAGAAAAGTAGAAGAAGCATAAATTATAATCGTCAGACTTAATGAGGATTTAACAATCTGGTAATCTATTTAGATCCCTTTTTCTCGTTTCACATCCACTATATATTCAGCATGGACTTCCTTGAGGGTTATATTCAAATATAAGATCAATTAGTGATGATTTATGATATGATTAATTACATAAATGATTTTTGCATTATACCATTTTTTTTAATTGAGTATTTGAAAAAAATTTGACCCAAACAAGTATTTATAATATGATTCTGTCAAATACATAGATACTTTGCATTAACACCGTTAAATAAATACTAAGGTAGAATTTAATATTCAATCTAATAGTGACGCGTGATAATTTTTAAATAATGACGTGACATTTCTGTCAATCACCTGATCTCATTAGATATTAAATGTCATATTAGCATTTATTTAATGGTGTTAGTATGAACTATCATTGTTTATCTAAATCACAATATATATATTTATTTACTTTAAAATTCTTTTAAGAGAATAAATTTTAAAAAAAGGTGATATAATACCAAAGTTACGTAATTAAACCTTTAGGATAATAATGAGGTACATTAATCCTTAATATATATATATATATATATATAGTAGTGTCGGTCCAAAATAAATTTGTAACACAATTACGATACAAACAATATTTAAATGCATACAAATTTACAAAATAAATTATAAAACATTAATTATAGAAAAACAAAATATGTAACTCGCCGATAATATTAAACAAATTACATTTTAAAAGAAAATATAGTACTTACAAATTCATGCGGACGATGTCATTATTTTACACATAGAAAGCTCACTAAAATCGAAAATAAAAACAAGTTTTTGGACACGTTGGGATCACACTTAGCAACCATAATAAAATAGAAACAGATACTAGTCTTGAAAACAAAATTTAAGATTAAATAAAATAAAAATAATATTCGAAAGAATAGAGTTCAAATGTGAATATCAAATAGAGTTGTTTGTAGATTTGATCAGATTATGATTCGAAAAATTTTAAATTTTTTATTTAAGTTTAAATTAAATTTGATGTGGCTCAAAAGCCAATATTTGTTATTTATAAATAATAATAATTAACAATAAATAAATTAAATTTATTAAAAATTATTTTTAATTATTAAATACTAATTTATATAAAATCAAACTGTATTAAAAAATTGTTATTTAAAGCTCAATTCATGTGCAACGTTTTAAGCATAATATTAGACGATGCAAATAAAATAAAATATGAAAATAAAAAAAAGTTATTTTTAAATACATAAATTAAAAATACAAAAAAATCCAATATAAAATCTACGACGGATCTCAAGATCTGGACACGAAACAACTAATCGGCAAAATATGGGCCTACGTAGGAGGTCCAAATTCCACAAGCGACCGACCTCATTTCAACACGTGTCCTACTATTCCTCTGGTCAACATGCTTTGTCAGATTAATAAAAGCCCATCCCAAAAAGGCACAAGTATTATACCCTAAAAAAGCACGAGGCCCCGTAAGACGTAATTACGACTTCTAGAGATCAACTGGTGGCCCCCTTCCCCCCTCACCCAACCAAATCACAAACCGCAAGATCCAAGGTCCACGTGTTTGATACCAAATCCTTGCCGTCCAAGTCTCTTTTCGAAAAATCTCAGCCAGTGGTCCGTAAAGCCCCATGTGGCTACCATCTATCTCCATCTCAGAAATTCAACGGTCCATATTTAATGCCTTTCACTCTATTTATATGAACTTCAATTTGTGTTGTCCAATCGTTGCTTTGCCTTTCAATTTCATGCAGAGAAAAAAAATGGAGAAGATACTGAATCATCAATCCCCATCAACCAAAGATTCCCAGAGAATGACGTCAGATTCCGGTGAACTCAGCAGATTTACAGTCACCAGAACCAAGAATGCTCGCCGGAGAAGGTTGGAAATTAGAAGATTGAAGTACACGTGTCAGACGATGATGAATATAACCATCACCGAGAACTGCAATAACGACGCTAAAGACGACAATCTTCTTCATGTATCGAAGCCAAGCAATGATTTGACGAAAATATCGCTTTCAGTCTCTTCTTCTTCTTCTTCTTCTTCGTCAAAGCAATCATCTTCAGAGGGGAACGACATCGTTTTAGCTGGTTTTGAAGAGAAAACTTGCAAGAAAAACGATGGTTTTCAAACTTCGACGTGCATGTTGCATGGGTTACTATCAGTTATTGGTAAGAGAAGAGAGATGGAAGACGCAGCGAAAGTTGAGTTAGGGTTTATGGTCAAAGGAGGGGAAAAGTTCGATTTTTATGGAGTCTATGACGGACACGGCGGCTCCAGGGTGGCGGAGGAGTGTAAGGAAAGGTTGCATAAATTGTTGGCGGAGGAAATCGCAGTGGATAATAAGGAAGGAAAGGCGAATATTGATTGGGGAAGAACGATGGAGAGGTGTTTCGAGAAGATGGATGAAGAGGTGAATAGAGGGTGGTTGGGGAAGGAGATGGTGGGGTCCACGGCTGTTGTAGCGGTGGTTGGTAACGGAAAGTTAGTAGTGGCGAATTGTGGGGATTCTAGAGCTGTGCTGTCGAAGGGCGGTGTTGCTACGGCCTTGTCTTCTGATCATAAGGTAACATTTACGACATATATGCTTTTTCATTGTTTTGAAAATATATATGTTGATATGCCTCTTTTAGTTTTATCATGCTAGCTAAAAGGTTCTAGTCTTACTAGTGTTTTTTCTGCTGATAAAATCTAATGGTGGATTGACTATATATACATATGAGGCAATATAAAAAAAGTATTCTTCAACTGAATTAAGGGTCAGTCGAATTTTGTGTTAAACCATGAATTATTGAGATCAAAGTACATATTATGAAAGAGGCAAAAATGAAAAATTAATTAGTTGTTATGTTGTATCTACCAATTTTGATTTTACTTTAGATCAATCATTGATCAATTGTTAATTTTCTTAGGAACTATTTTAAGAACTCTACCATATGATTAGTGGGACTGTCATTTCGTTTCTCTGTCCCGTTTCCTGACCTTTCCCTTTTACATTTACTTTACACTTGTTCTCTTTTTCCATTTCGCTCAATCATTATATTTATATATTACACTGTCACTCCTATAAAAAAAATTTATTAGTATGATGGATAACTTTTAGTAACTATTTTGAGTTTATATGTAATTGAGAACTTGGTAACTTAGCATTTTACCAAATGAAAAAAAAAATCACCATATACACCGGAGAGAAGCTAAATATAAGATTTGACCTCAAGCATAGTATCTTGTTTTTCTCCTTTTTTTTACTCTTATCGACGTTCATAATCGATATTTATTTTAATTAATTATAATAATATTTATTATATTTATTACATCCATTACATTCATTACATTTGCAATTATAATAAACACATGAGTACTTCGCATTTAGAGTTTATACTCAATTTACTTCAAAGTCCTTTGTATTAATATTCAGTCAGTTTTGGAATTTTGTGTCATTAATCCATATATCGACATGATCTTTGTGCAAAGCCTGACAGACCTGACGAGTTGGAGAGGGTTGAAGCCGCTGGTGGAAGGGTCATAAACTGGAATGGACATCGTGTGCTAGGAGTACTTGCCACTTCAAGATCCATAGGTAAGTAAAAATGCTTGTGTTGCTAGTGATCATGACCAAAGAGGTAACTATTTGCCAGCCATTTTTTTATCAGCACTGGAGAGTGAAATTTGGATGCAGGTGATCAATACCTTAAACCATTTGTTATATGCAAGCCAGAAGTAACTGTAAGAAAGCTAACAAATCGCTGCGAATTCCTCATACTAGCTAGTGATGGCCTGTGGGATGTCGTGTCGAATGAAGTCGCGTGTCGAGTAGTGAGGAGATGTTTGAACGGCCAAATAAAAAGGAAATCAGATGAGATTGTCCATGAAAACCGTGCCGCAGAAGCAGCAGCAGTGTTGGTTGAGCTTGCAATAGCTCGGGGCAGCAAAGACAACATTAGTGTGATAGTGGTTGAGTTAGCAAAAACCTAACCCGTTTCATTCTCACTTAAGCATATAGCCATCTGTCTGAAGTAGTAACTCTCAAGAACAGTAAAGAGAAAAGCGGAAGATTTTCAATCTACCGAAGGATTTGGTGTCGAATTGCCCATGCATCCAGATTAAACGGGGAAGGAAATTAAGTGGTTGATTGGGGACTTGGATTAGATCGTTTATCAAACAATATTTGATTCTTTTGTCTTATTTGGTGTTTTTACGTTAACACCATTACCGTAAGCATTTCTGTGATTGTATATGTATAATATCGGCTTTAAGGACACTAAACTTGAATGAATAAAAATTTGTTTTTACTTATGATTTACATCAATTATTCCATTTTCATTAGTATGCTGCCTATTTAGGAAGATCATTTTGCTGGAAATGGTTCCCCTACTTCTTATAAATTCTCAAAAATAATAATAATAATAATAAATAACATTTCAATGTTCAATTTTTATATTGAAAATCTTTATTTATATTATATATATACATATCTTTTATAGACGAAATATTTGATAAATTACCACGTCTAGTTATATTTAAATAAAATAATTAATAATTTTCAATTTCTCTATTAATCGGCTTAATTTGTTAAAATCCTTGATAAATATCTGGATTTTGTTTGTTTTTCCGTTTCCTATATAAAAGAATCGAATTAGTTACCGATCCTTTGACGATTCGAGTGAGTATTAACTTGGATCCTTATATAGTCCAAGCATCATCAAATTTTGGTGAACTGCAGGCCCAACCCTAGAAGTAGGTGAAGGTATGAGGGCAACGCCGTTTGGGGACCTAATAATCTACTCTGAAACTTTCACAATTTAATCATTCATGGTTGAACATTTAATTTTTTTTTTTAATATTTTCGTCTCTTTAGTCAACTTCCCATTTTCAATGAGGCTGTAACATGATTTTATTATCAATTTTAAAAATATATATTATAATAAATTATTTTATTATTTTTTATTTAAAATATTTTGGGATAATACTTAAATTATAAGGCATCAAACTTTATAAATATATAGATATATATAAACTCTTCATCTTTTATTGCATGAAATTGGAATTATGAATTTTTATTTAATGTAATTATACTCATTAAATTTCAAAAAATAAAAAATAAATTCCATTTTTAAAGTTATTAAAATAACGTTACTTTCACTATTTTGGCATCCAAAATTTTCAGATAAAGTCAAATAATTATTTTCTATAGATTGCATCAACCAACCAAAAGTAATTTCAATTATGTGGAATATCCCGTTATATAATCACGATGATATAGAAATACAAGGTCGTAATTCCATGCAATAAAATATTAAAGGCGCTTATTTTAATTCTTTTTATAAAATTTAAAGGCTTATTTTGAGTATTACTTTAAGATATAGGTGATAAAAGAATAAAAATTTATTATATTAAATTTCGCAAAATTTAAAGATTAAATTTGTTATAAAGTCACATATATTAACAATAAAGATCAAAATATTAATAAATTTCACAAAAATCTAATTGTTAAACGTAAGATTTTCAAAATTAAAAAAAAAAAAAAATAGGTCATCAATAGAGTAATTTATCTTTTTAATATCCAATTTTTTTTTTTCAAAATATATAATCGCATATTACATATTGGATGATGAGGTAATTCAGTATGATTAATTGTTTAGTGATAAAAAAATAATTTTATAAATATTAGTGATCAAATTGTAATTTTTTATAAATATGTAACCAAAAATAAATCAACTAAAAATTTTAGTGGTTAATTTTATAATTTACCCTTTGGAGAACTAATCAGGTTTTGAAGATAGGAGAGAATCAATTAAATTATAAATAGCTTATCATGATCAGATTCTTTAATAAAAAAAAAAAAAAGAACTTGATGAGACATTAAAAGGGTTTCATAAGAACAAAAATCAAGTGTAAATTAACTGTGAACCTTGGTTCCAGATTCCATTTTCTTTCTGCTGTGAAGTGCAAAAGCGAATCTATCTTTTTATGATAATCAAACATTAATGAATAATTAATAGACCAATCTTATTATAGCATCTTGCCTTATGGACCAACCACGACATATATAGATGTTAAAGTAGTTTCGTATTAATCCGTATCTAGTGACAATTGTTAAGGTGGCATTATATAAAGAAATATATACTTAATGATTTTTTTTATTTTGTAAAAGTAAATACATTATATGTAAAAAAAATAATTAATAACTTAATAATCCTTAATCAATACTTATGGACATCCCTTAAGTAAACTCTATAAAAAATGATAGAGATAACGTTGTGCTTCTATTTATTAAATTAATTCCTTATTTTTTAATATATTCATCATCATATTTTATATTTGTAGAATTAATTTATTAGAAACTTATAAAAATTATACTTATAAATAATAATTAACATTATATTAGAAATAATTTAAAAAGTAACAAAGAGGAGCCCGAACTTATAAATATAGATTGACAGAGTAAAATACTTTATAATCCATTATTTTTAGGTAAAGTTTTATTTTCATCTACAATCTTAAAAAGTGATTTTTTTTCATCCATAACCTTTCAAAAAGTTTCATCATCGATCCATTTGTTATCCAAAAATTCAACAATAGTGTCCATATAAATGTCACTTATTACTACAAATAAAAATAAAATATAAATTATAAAACCTTACGTAGGTAATTTAACTTATCTTTTTAAATATATATGAAAACCATTATTTAATAGAATTGAAAACCAATTTTTTTTTCAATTAATATATTATTTATAAATTATGAATAAAGATAAAATATAACTTTATAAATTAGTTAAATCATTGTTTGGTGGATCTTTTTTTCTTGCGAAAATTTTTAACTAATTTATAAAATTATATTGTATCTTTTCGCTCAACTTATAAATAATATATTAATTAAATAATATTCTTCAGTTTTTAATTCCACTAAATAACGATAGTTTTTATTTTATATAATTTTAAAATATAATTTAATTTATCTATGTGAAGCTTTTAATTTTTGCGTAAAATTTTTTTGTACTTATATATATCATGGAAAGTCATACCACGTATATATCAAATTGTGCTTTTTTGACTTTGACTAATGAAAGGATAGATGATGAAAAAATTTTTAAAGATTATAGATGAAAATAAAACTCTCATAAAAGTTTATGCACTATGACTAATTTTTATCAATATGCTAAACGGTACAATAAACTAATAAAGTGATTAAGCATTAATCTGTTCAATTAAGTCTAATAAAAATTTGAGATTAAATTCCATTATTTGTTTATTGTTTTAGAAAAATACATTCCAAATGCATAATTCATAGTTTCTGCCTGCTTATCATAAAATGCATGTTAGATCGAATTGAGGGTTAAGATATCTTTGAAATTTTACTAGTGTTTAATCTTCGCATTGCTTTAAAGATAATTTTTAAAATAAAATATATAGAAAAGAACATAAATATAACTCAAATACATAAATTTGATTCATTATATTTATTATATGTAAAAAAATTAAGATGATATAAAAATTTAATGCAATTAAGTTATATTTATATTTATCATTTATTTCATATTAAGAAATAAAAAGTAATTTTACAAAAACTTAACAACTCATCTAATAACTCATTAATATCATTTAACATTTTTTTTTTACTAATTAATCATCACAATATTTTCTTTTGATTCAACACCCAAAAGTTTTTTGAAAATTTACTCATGAATCCACCTCATATTATTATTCAATATTATAAAAATAAAAAATGAAGATAACTTTATTTTCTAAAAAAATAAATAACCAATTATTATATGACGCATAACACAAAGTTGAGATTTATTTGAAAGTGTCCTGTACAAACATACACGCAACATGAAAAAATAACTAAAATACAACACGACACAAAAAATAACATGACCACAATACAAATATGCAAACATGTTAAATTTTATATGAAATGAACGTAACACAAAATTGAGAGTTATTTGAGTTATGTTAATTAAACATGACAATTTTGGACACGATGTAGAAATAACTAAAACATAAATACAACATAAAATAGTTGCAATAATATGTATAAATACACAAATATTTCAAAATCTATAAAAATAATTTAAAAATAATTTTATAAGATATAAATAATTATAAATCTAGATTTTCATTATAAAATGAACATATATAACAAGTAAAAATCTAACCAATAATGAATTTTAAATGATTTATATATGTGTATTATAATTAATTATCATTTAATTATGTTATATCCTTAATTTTATTTTTTGTAATTTATTGATGAGAAAAAACTAATCCATATTTGTAAGAGCGGATAAAATATTTATCTTAATTACATTTTTTGCGTTTTATATTATAGGTTAAAGTATTTAACTGAATATTTTTATGATTTATTGTTATTTTTTATGATTTATTGTTATTTTATTTAAAAATTATATATTAAACATTGCTAGAAAAATAAAAACCACATAAAGTGTAAGATTGCATATATCTTATAAAATAAGATAAAGTCATCCCTTATTGCTTGCTACATATATCAAGCAATTGTAATTTTTTATTGTCACATGGTGAATTTTTTTTTATTATAATTGTGTTATATATATAATTTGACATATCATTAACACAATATGAGAAAAGTAATTAAAACATAATATAATATAAAAATAATATTAACATGACATGAATAGACTAATAAATATACATAAAATGAATTATTAATTTGTCACGAAGATGAACATAACTACATATGATACAAAATTGAAAGTTATGTGAATATATAGTTTCAATTAGACTTTATAATTTCAAGCACAATATAATTATTTAACAGAAACACAATATGAAAATATTATTAAAAATTACACAACAAAAGAAAACACAATTTAAATACACAAAGATGTCAAAATTTAAATATTAATGTTTCAAATTTATATAAATATATAATAAAAATAACACGAATACAACTTGAATATACTAAATAAAAATTAAAAAAAAAAGTTAGTTGAAATGAGGCCTGGAAATAACCAGCCCTCAATTTCACATTATTCACAAAATTATCCCTCAATTGGAAAACCAATTGGGGAATTACTCTAGATATATGTTATAAGATATGAATAATTTGTGTACTTAATTTGTCCTCTTTCTGGATTTATAACAGGGTATCAAGCAGGGTGGTTTGCTTTCAATTTTCCTTTTTTTTTTTTTTTGTGTCATTGTTGGATTAATGAAATTAATTTTAATTTTTTAAAATCAAATTAAAGAAATAAAACTTTTTCATAATTCAACTGTTGAGGAAATTAATTAACTATGACTTTGCTACGTTGGTGCATAAATTTGAACCAGAGTTGTTAATGTGATTGGTGGTGGAATTAGCAAGTGGTTATGCATATTAATGTTTGATTGATGCATGCATGTGAAGCAAAGTAAACTTTTTTCGTTGGTGTGATAGAAAGAAATGTTCTAAAAAATGTTCTTAATAGAAGTTTGACTCAACGTAATAATATAATGGAGAATCGATAAGAATTATGACTAAGCTGAAAAGTGCAAAATGAGTGTTTAAGAAGGATGTCATTTAGAATTATGACTCAATTATGTAATCAAATTGCTATATCAATATCAAAATTAAGGTAGTACAAAAAAACTCGAAGAATGTGACAGTAAATGCAAGTAAGAGATCATAATTAAGTGTTTGACTAGGCTAACGATATGTTTAATTATCTAAAAAAAATTATCAAGTTATTTTTTATGATATTTATATATTTTTATAATTAAAATTAAATAAAATAATATTTTATAATTAACCGAATAATAATTCGAACTAAATCGATTTAAATCTGTAAAATTTTTGTAGGAATCTATTAAACTTATAAATAAATCTAAATATAATTAAAAAAAAAATTTAATATATTTACTTGGCTTTTATTGTTGCATTTAGTATAATGGCAAGACAAAGGATGGTATGACGAGGAGTTATTATTATATCTCCCGCAATGTTGTTGTAGATTATAAAGAGTCATATAGGAATGATATTTCGAGTTTGTGGCCATTATTTTGTATTTGAACATACACGATTAGATAAAATATTTTAATATTTATATTAGGGTAATTATTTTATTTATTGATAGTAAAAAAAATTCATAAGTAAAATTTGTGAGATGACATGTCGTTTTATTTGTTTATTATTTATTTTTTAAATACATTGTATTGAACATGTGTCACCGATGAACTTTTTTTATAATGTTTTTTATTTTTACCGTTAGTATAGTATTATTATCTTTTATATCTTTTGGTGTATGCTTTATAAGTTATGGTAAATTCTCAACATATGTGAGATGGTGAGGATGGACACTTATGTCATGAAAACCTTAGTTTTTATTTTCAAAGCATAAAATAATATGCTGCTGGCAATGTCTCCCAAAGGCTATAAAGCATCTAATCTTAACCTTGTTACAATTCGGTCGAAATCTTATCATTTCTACTGCTGCATAATTGTTACCTAAAATATGACCCAACCATTGTTTTATTACATCCTTCGCAAACCCCTATCACACATGCCCCAACAAAAAAAATGCACTTTTTTTTCCAATAACCTTGCATAATTGTTATATTAAAAGCAAAAAAAAAGACATGAAACCTAAAAGCTATGACAAGACTATTTTTAACATCTTCAAGCTTTTCTTTTCCTTCGTAGGATGTAGTTGGTTGTAACACTTCGTATTGCCGTAAACAGTCTTGGCATAGATAATCTTGTAGTGGTCTCATCTGTTTCATTATGTTTTCTATCAAATTTCTTATTCCTTTTTGCCCAAGAAGAGAAAGGAAAAAAAAAGTCAAAAACAAATGTGTAATGTTATTTGATACTAAAAGTGTTCATGTGTCGAGTTAGATTTAAATATGGTATTAATATCAAATATACTTGTCTAAGCTTAAGTCGGTCTAAAATATGAACTTTGGATTTTGCTTAAGTCTACTCATAGTTGTAAATAGACAGTTCAAACGCACCTAAGTTTGCTTATATTATATTTATTTATAATTTATTTTTTAAAATGTAATTTTTATTAATTGAATTTTTTTTCTTTCATTAAGTTAAAAAATAATTTAATCTAGTTTTTAATGTTTACACTATAATATTATATATGTGTATTTTTATATGATAAAAATTACATAAGATATAAAATATAAAAGTAATATATAATATGTAATGCTTGGCCGGGCTTGAGCATTGGAATTGGAATTATGGCTTAGCTCATTTTTTAATTTAAGTCTAATATTTTTGCCCAAGCCTAATTTTTAGGTTTAATATTTTTATCTAACCATTTTCAAATATCGAAGAATTCTCCAAGCTTAAACGAGTAACTTAACCCTAGAGCAAGATGAGTGTAGGAATTACAAGCAATTGGTTTTTAGTTTTTAGTAATGCATGATCTAAGCCTCTTGACTCCTCCACCGACAATCATTTCATCAGTGATACTAGACTTTTTGAAATCAACAAAGTACTGTAAGATATAGACCAGTTTATAAGAAATGGAGGTTTCAGTAAGCCTAATGGATTGCTTACATTTTGTATAGATATTTCAGTGTAAGAGTACTGGTATACTTCCTTTTTCCCTTTGGTTGAACTGTCACCATTATTTTTGTTACCTTACAAAACAATACAACATCAATCGTATATTTGTTGTTCTAAATTATATAACAATTTAGAAGCCTGCACCAATGCAATAGCAATCGTATATTTGTTGTCTTGAATCATATAACAATTTAGAGGGCTGCACCATAGTGTCGAACCTAGACTTAGACATAATTGAAGCAAGATTCGATCTAATGAAATACAACAAGTTAAAATTTGACTCCCAATCAAACTCTAAAAGGGTGAGGAATTTTTATCATTTTGGACAACTCAAAATCTTTGATTTAGATATCTTACCTTAAGACACGCTTACATTTTAGACAATGTCCTGTAAATATAAGTTTATCTATAATGTCATATTTAGATTTCTCGAATCCAAATTATGTCTTACTCTTTTTTAATTGAACTTATTCAATTAAGCTTTTAAAATTTAACGTTTTATTCAATTAAATTTAACTTAATTAAATCTTACGTTTAATCTAATAATATCATCCTATCATGTGACCTGTTAAGTTTTCAATATGTTAACAATGGGCATAAATTATAATTTACATTTTTAGCATAGCTTACAATTTATAAATATAAATCATGACTGACATCTAACAATATATTATAATTGCCAAAATGTTGTAATCAATATGATCTATTTGAAACTTTTCAGTAACCAACTTATTAATACAATTTGATCTTTCAACAAATATCTCAAAGAAATCATGGGTGTAATTTAGTATCTACTCATGTAATCTTTCTCTCGCCTTTATGATGCAGCAAATGACAACTTCTAAATGAAAGAAACCAAATTTGAGAATGAACACAATAGTAGACTGGCCGGTAGGGAGGAGTTTGTCGAAATCCAAATGCTCTCACATTTTCACCAGAAATTATGCAAGCAAGTACATTTGATTGAACCATCACAAACCCAAGAGTAAGGCAACCCAAAATTAAAGAAAAGGGGAAATTATTGACTGAAAAATGAGTAGTAGATGGAATTGGTTGACTGAAAAAGTTGAAGAAACGTGCGCTTGATTTTAATTTAGATTTCTTCACCTACCTCTCTCAGACTCTTCTTCTTTTTTTTAATAAAAAATTAAAAGGGAAAGAAGAGAAAAATAAAACACGTGAAAGCAAAGGGGGAAAAAAAAGCTAGAAAGCTTGTCCATTACCTGTATCGTAGCACGTGTAATAGATATAAAGTTTATGCTGAGACTTTGTATATTATATATATATATATATTTTCAGAGGATTTTGGTGAAGCTAATCTACGGCTTTTTGTGTTGAACCATGGAATCGATTTCGACTTCACCCTTCTCACTTCAGACCCTTCCTTTTCTTTTCTTTTCCCATTTTTTTATTGGAAAAAAATTAAAGGAGTGAAAGCTGGGAAAAATAAGGGGACACGTTAAAGCAAAAATAAAAATAAAAATAAAACAAGAGAGAAGAGAGAGAAAGGGAAAGTGAAAGATGGATAAAGAAGATAACGAATGGAAATAAATAAATAAAAAGAAAAAGAAAGATTAAAAGGGAAAGGATAAGGAAGAGTTTGGAAAAAAAAAAGGATTAAGAACAAAGAAAAAGAAGTAAAAATATATTTAGACTTTGGCTTTTGTTGTGAAACACTCATTCTGATCATCCTTTCTCGCGATTTTTTTTTTTTTTTTTTTTTTACTTTTACTTACTTTATTTTCAATTAAAAAATAAAAGGCAAAAGAAACGTGCGTTGAATACCCTAGTTTTTCTCCGACAAACTTTTTTTCTTTACTTTTACTCAGTATATTTTTTATTCAAAATAAATTAAAAAATAAAAACTGAAGTACAGTGTTAACAGTATCAGATTCAAAGTAAATGAAGCAATGCGTGGATGGTTCTGGACATGTAGGACATATTCTTCGCTAGACTGGGAAAACAGTAGGGACCCTCACTCTGAGTATGTTGATTGATGTAACAGCCTTCATCTACTCGTCTGCCTATAGGACCACTGAGCTTTCGAAACTAAATTATAAACATTTATATATATATATATATACATATAATAATATATAAATAATTTAATACATTATTAAATTTATTTTTTAATTTTAAATATATTTTAAAAATATGCATTATTTTATTAACATTATTTATAAAATTAATTTAATTTTACTAAAAATTTATTAAATAATAATCTCATATATATATATATATATATGCAGAACTCTGATTGCCTCTGCCTTTATCTTTAGGGTTAAAAGGCTTTTAAGTATTTTTATATAACAAACGTCATCAATGGCAGGGTAGTGTGGCTAAATCAATTACTAAGGTTGTGTTTCTCAACTTAAATGATATTTTTGTTTTCGATTCACAATGAAATGATGTTATGTAACGAGGGAAGTAATTTTTTCAATAATTTTTTATACTCTATTTTGTGAGTTGAGTAAGATAATTGTTTTAAATATTTATGATCCTAAAACAAAACATAAATAATTAAAAAAATAAATTATGCTTATTACATGTAACTCTTTATAAATTGCTATTTAAAGGTGATAAAATAAATTTGAATCCAAAAATCTGCTCAAAAAAATTAAATCTTAACCGAACTCGATTTGATCAAAAAGTCAATGACCTGAATCTGAGAAACCTGAACTCGAAATGGCCTGAACCTGAAATAGCTCGAATTCAAGCCCGACCCAAACTCGAACCAGAACTCGAATTTAATACTAAAAATAAATGTGAAGAAATTATAATTAAATAATTTTTAATAAATCAAAAA
>JBBYHK010000013.1:477003-487495 GCA_038382065.1 Adansonia grandidieri
AGTAGTGTAGGACTTTTGAGTTAAGAACAATTCTTAAATTCATTTATCTTTATCATATTTATGTAATTTTTAATGTTATAATTATACTTAAAATGATATTTAATTATATAAATTTTGATAAATTAATAATTTATGATAGTATAAGTTTTCGCATAATCATGTTTTATTATTTTTTCATATCGTGTTTTATTATTGTTATTATTATTATTGTGTGTTCTGCATTCGTATTCAATATCTAAAAACAGGTAGGGAGGAAAAAGCCGAAGTTCTTTACGTTTGGATCAGTTCGAGGAAAAAATGCTCCCAAGTTCCAACAACATCGGGGAAAAAAATGGAGGAGCTAAGAGCTCTATACATTTATCACAGGACAGCCCATACTCTGGCAATTTGAGTCATTCCAGACTGTGTGGTCCATCTGGCCTCTTGAACCACGTAACTTTCAGACATAGAAACCAAATGCCATCGGATGTCTAACGATATTAAGGGAGAAATTAAACCCCCCCCCCCCCCTCAAAAAAAACAAAATAAACTGAAGAAAAAAATCAAGAAAACATTAAAAACCAATTAGAATTGTAAAACTGATTCAGTTTTGATTTATTTTTATTAATTTCTATTCGAATTGTAATTAAATATGTTGATTTATTTTTATTTGTTTTTATTAATTTTAATTCGAGTTAGATTCAAATCATAATTAAATATATTCATTTTAATTCAATTTTTTATTCATAAGTTAAAAACAATTATCTAAATAAAAAAAAATTCTATTTTTTTACTCACTTTTTTAATTAGCTTTAAAATTTTTATAATATAAAATAAATATTTTATTTCTTAATTAATAAAAGAACAACTTTAAAATATTATCAAAACAGTGAACACTAACAAATTCAAACTAGTAAAATTCAATTTGATTATATATGAAATTTGGTTCGATGTTTAAAAACCAAAATACCGAATATTAACTATAATTTTTTTTTCAAAACCGAACAGTACCACCCATCCTTACTTTGCAAGATTTTGTTCTCCATTTCACCAAGCAGCCTCCTTTTGCAATAGCTCTTGAATTTGTTACACTGACTACTTAAAATGTATACGTGCTAAGCATATAATGACTGCACCAAAAGAAATTGTTAATTGCTGAAAACTGAGGAACGAAACAAAGAAAATTTAAAGATTTTTACATATAATACATATCATATACACACTTCAAACTCTAGCAAACGGCAGCTTTCTACCAATTAATCTTTCCTGTTTTGGGAGGGCAAGTACAACCTTTTACATAATGCCAGCAACCGTAAAGTTAAAGTCACCCAAAAACAAGAAGGAAAAACTTACCTGCTTATTGTTCTTCAGCGGTGAAATCGGGCTCTGCTGGCTTCTGAAGCAGCATAGGTGGTACCCTCTCTAGTACTCTTGCTTTACGAGTTCGGTTTCGCCGTAAAGCGCGGAGCGCATTGGCGGCGAACCGTGAGGCATAAATAGTTGCACCCAGACTTGGTGAGCTCCCACCAGCATTGACTAAAGCATCTTGCAATCTATTCTCCTCTTCTGTAAGAGATTCTTCTAGTTTCTTTCTGCTGTAGCGGCGCCAAGCGGCTTGTATAAAACAAGCTGCCCAAGTCCTCCACTGCTGTGAATAGAACCTAAAAGTGTGGCGCAGCTGCTTACTGTGAAGCCGGCGGAACTGAGAAGCAACAAACTTCAAGTCATCGGCCATCAGAGCAAAAGCTTCAACCTCCGTAAGGGCTCGGACTGTTCTAGTTGAGATAGGAAGGTTCGATGAAGAATGGGGATCGAGAGCCCACGTGAGAAGCTCCTCTCCACAGAAGTCTCCTGCCCCCAGATATTCCGAATTAAAGAAGCCAGTTCTTCCACCGTTTGTTGTCATGGTCAATAGTTTGCCCCGCATGATGAAGAGCATCTCATCAACTGGGTCTCCCTCCCGAACAATGTAGCTCTCCTCTGTGTAGAGAACAGGCTTGAGACGATCACACAGTGCATCCAGCAATTGTTCATCCATTTTTTCAAACATTGGTACCTTAAACATTAAAAAAACGAGTGAAATAACCTTCAAGTTATTGATTAGCAGTGAAACGCAAGTCAAACAATAACATGGAGCAATCTTGTTTTCGAAAAGGATGCAACTCAGTTAAAACAAAAATAAGAAGGTCAAAAAACTCACTCTCATGAGCAGAGCCAAGCAAAGATGGCGCTTTATATCTCTTCTTAGGTCCTTGGGGAGATTACGAAGTAAATTCTCTTCATCAACTCCTCTAGTTTCTTGCCACTTGTATTGCTCGTATCGTCTGATCCGCTCCCTCAGATTCTCAGGCAGTAAGCGGTGGGACATCCATTGTTCTGCATCACGCCTTTTCACCCTCATCTCCTCCAATCTGGTAGTTGTCGACTGCAAATATGTCTGTTTCACAGCACACATTTGACTCATCATAACCCTCAACTTTGGGTCCTTATGTAAAAGTGAAATTGAAGCATCTAAAACCATTTCACAGTCAGACATAACTAAACATCCTAAAGTTATTTGATATCTCCTTTCAATAAACAGGAAAGAATTGCACTCGTAACAGCAAGAGTCATGTGTTTCCTATTTGTCGCCCCTTGTAAATTGCGAAAGTGAGAAAGAAGCAAACACTTGTTCATTATAAAATCCAAAATCAACCAAAAAGCTTCGGCCTTTGTAAACAGATGATGTATGCTTCTCAGAAGAAATGTTCAAGGGATGTCCAGAAGCAACAATCCAGTGAATAGTGAACAGCATGCAACTCATGCAGAAGATTTTCAAAAATCATAAAGATAGAAACTAATACAAAAAACATAAAAATAAATAAAAACCCTTCAAGAATACAAAGAATTACCGACAAAAATATTGTGTGCTACTAGAAATTAGAAACTAGTTCCACTGCTACAAAACAAACAGCTCGACATACATTTGAATACAGATGCTTGGTAACAAACCTGCATATTTCCAATGAGAAATGAGAACAGAACCAAGCCTGAGATCGAAATGAAAACTGCAAAGCAGATTTCCAAGACATAGGTACTAGTTTCAAGGTTCTGACCCAGAGAACTGCAAGAAGAAATTAGACACTACCATCAGAACTTAACGGCAATGTGCTCAAGAAAACAAGGAAATGGGAAGTCAATGAATATACACCAAAATTAGAATAAGTGCAGTTGGACTGAAGATGGATGTAGACTCAAGAAGCCTAAATAAATAAGACCATAGACCACCCCTCACTGGTGTCCTCTTAACACCAGTTTTTTAAAGCACCACAAGAGTTTAATGAATCATGCGGCTCCGTTATGGATTAATGATCTCAATTTCATCATTACATCGAACCCTAGTCACTAATCCTAACATTGTCTTGTGCCTACGTCAAGAAAAAAAATGAACGTATTAGAGATGCTGACACCCTGACTTTCCTCAGTGATCATTACATATAATGAGGGTTGATCACATTATAAGTACCATGTTGGCTGCATGCCTACTTTTGTGACCCACCCCCCTCAAAGTGAAGACTATTGATAAAAATAAGAGACCATTTCATTTATTTTCATTATAATTCTAAGTGATCATGAGTTAATCAAACAACTAAAATAGAGACTCATAGATGTTGACAGAGTTAACAATAGCTGGCAAAGTTTTTAATTAATTTAGATTCATAAATCTTGTCAATCCAATATGAATATGATTTAAGAAAAAAAAAACAAATGAAGATTCAATATAACATTATACTGATGGACATTAGGGAGATTAATGATACACAACGTCATATGCTAAAATTATTATTGAATAACTCAAAATTTTGGTATGCCAACAAGCATACTAGAGATAATGCAATTAATCTGGTATCAGTTTTAGCCAAAAATAGCTGAAATTCAGCTCATCTAGTAAAAAGAAACAAGCAATAACCAGTGAACACATGACGGAAAAAGAGAAATAAATGAAAAGCATCATATTTGACCGCACCTTAGGTTTTGCAGGCCCCACCAAAAGCAGTAAAAAAATTTCTCTGGAAAATCTTTTGACTCCACAACACCAGATTGAAGAGCATCAAGGAATATTCCAAAATTGAAAAGCGTTGTGTTGGGTGTTTGTATGGGGCATGATTGATTCAGTAACGTACTAAAAGAAGAACCACCTTCACAGGAAAATGAACGGGGGGTGCATCCAGTAATATTCCTACAGGCATCTTTCCAGCATGTGTATTCCCTTTCAATGGAAAACAAGTACCAAGAAGCCCCAAAAACCTACAAGAAAAGCTAGTCCTTTTAACATTATAAAATATGGCAGGAGAATGAATTAGGCTTGAAGTCATAGTAAGAGACACATTTTAAACAGGAAATATAACAGCTCCTGGCTTATACATATGCAGTTAACAAGATTTCATACCACTAAAAAGTTTATCTAATGCAACTGAGATAATAACACCCAGACAACATTTTACCCCATTGTTAGTTCAAAAGCAAAAATCAGTAAGCTTAAGGTCATAGGATAGATCCTCCATAGGGGGATGTCAGTTTTTGTAAAATATAAGTAATCAGCTTTTACACAAATATATTAGACAGGAAGAACCAACTATATATACATATATGTATTCAATAGAAGAGTGGCAATTTCACTGCACTAGTACCAAAAACAGTTTTAACTTTTCAACAAAATTTTCACACTAATTTGTTGTGAGGATCAAGGAGGCAAAGGGTGAACATTAAAGGTGATTTAGAATTGAAAACGATGCACAACCGGCCTATCATCATTATAATAACTACTCAATGCCTGACCATTATGCATGCTACTTGCTCTGAAGTTAGATAGAGTAAGCCTTCATATTTCACGATTTATGCTGAACTCTTCCACCCATTTCAATCAAAACCTTAATCCACAACTGGGTATGGCTTCCGAATTACCATACTCCAGCTTCAACCTCTGTTAGAAACAATAAATATCACTTGTTTGCTGACTGGAAATTATAGTCACTAAAATAGGATGGATTGACTTCAGAAAATACACCTTTACACCGCATACGCCAAAATCCACATGGAAAGAGATCTACTTTCTTATGCAGTTTTAATTGTGAAATGTTTTGAGTCCTACAAACAATAAACCACTCAAGGGACAAAGATGAACACAACAAGTACATGCCGAAAAGCAAATATAAGAAAAGGTGCATACTTTGTCAAAAATATTCTACTACCAGTCTAACAAACTTACGTGGCTTGCTAGCATGTAAAGAAACAGATTGAATGCCGCTCCAGCCCATGCAGTTTCAGTAAGTATGCCAGAAGTCCTTGTAACTTCCTTATACAGTGGATATATTCGAAAAACTCTTGGCAGATATTGGAAGAGAACAACAAATTTCAACAAGTTCTTCGTATTCAATGACTCCAAACCACTCATATGCGGTATGATAATTAAAATCACCACCTGGAAAAAGAACAGCAAGTTAAAAGTCCAAGCTAATAGTATCAAATTCAATGACCATAAAATTTATGACTTTAACAAAAAATTGCATATACTAGCACAGGAGTCAGGGCTATATGATAATGTAAACAAAGGAGTTCCTACAACAATAGGCTGTGATAAAACAATAAATTTCCATTAAAGAAACAAAGAAAAGTTAGAGCAATTAAAGTTATCCTTTGAACAACCTAACTATTGGTACGGCAAATTATAAAATGGTTCAGCAACTCAAGGGCAATGAAATTTCTCAATACTATTCAAAAATTCAAAGTGCACAACGAGAGTGAAGTTCCTACTGACCCGATAAATTAAAAAGATTCATCCATGCATTTCATTTCAACTTTTAAAGCCTAAATATAGTATGATCTGTAAGAACTAAACTGGCTACATACAGGAGAGAGAACAATTTCATAGGCCTATAGGGTTTTCTTACCTGTGGCAGGGGAAGAACTGCTAGAACGTCGATTACAAAGTAAGATTGCAGATATCTCTTTGCTATTGCCCAAGAATCTTCAACTAAAACACCCCTTCCGAAAACGCGAGAAGAAGGTGCGATGAAGCCAGTACGAAACTGAAAAACAATATGGATTATATAAAAGATATCCGTGAACGAACGCAGCACACTGGCTGTGGTCACCATCTTTTTATCCAAGGCAAGGCACTTCTTGTCATCATTAACCACTGGGACGTAAAAGAACAAAGGATCAATTGAGACTGCTATGATACATGATAATACAAATATCTTGTTCCACCTTTGAAGGAATGACCCCTGTGGATCAAGAACTTTCTTACTAGAACCAAAGCCTATAGCAACAACGTGGTTCAATGAACAAGATTTTAATGATTTTGTAATTGTTTTAATCCTTTCAGAACCAGACTCAACCCCTCTTTGAACCTTTTCTGAAAATGAATTTATTGCAAATCTAATTTTCCCTGAATTTATCCCATTATTATCAGAATAATGTCCTTCACTGCTTTTCTCTGAATTCCAGTCCTGGAACCTGGAAGACAAAATTCAATGGAAGAAAATCAGTCCATCATCTCACATAAGAAAAAAAAAAAGTGAAGATTAATAAGAGAAAACCAAACCCCTAGAATAATTGCACATACATAACATTTTTAGCCACAGTATATAATTGCTATCATGTGAGAAATGAGGCATTAATAGTTATCGAGCAG
This sequence comes from Adansonia grandidieri, assembly GCA_038382065.1. Taxonomy (NCBI): domain Eukaryota; kingdom Viridiplantae; phylum Streptophyta; class Magnoliopsida; order Malvales; family Malvaceae; genus Adansonia; species Adansonia grandidieri. The sequence continues at coordinate 483,659 of JBBYHK010000013.1, forward strand.
TAGATGAAAGGTAAGCCATTAGTTGATGGTGGTGTCAATGAAAGTAGCAAGAGCTGATAAGTAGTAGTAATAATATCATTTCGTAATGCAAAAGATGATAAAGCCGATGATTTTGCTTTGCAAAACGCCATATCTAATATAATCTTAATGGTTTTCTGAATTAAAAAAAAAAAAAGTACATCTAAGACCTAAAATCAAGCACAGCATCCGCTAAACAAAACCCATAATCATCATTCCCAGTACAAAATCAATGGACGAAATTTAAGAGTATACTAACCTTACAAACTTCTCCGGTGGATAATTCATAACTATAGCTTTCCTAATGATCCCATCTCTAAAAGAAGAAGTATCAGCTCTGAATCACAAAAAAATAAAATAAAAAATAAGGAACCTCTTCACGTACAGCAAAAATCTTATTGCCAGACACGAAAAAGGGAAGAAAAGACATGAAACACCAAGTTAGAACATTTCAATCACAATTGCAGGCCAGGGACAACTAGAAACAAGCTCAGAAGCAAAAATATATAGTATTGCACAAACGTTAAAGACATCGAAACGACATATATTAAAGACAACTGGAAACCAGTACTGAAGCAAAAAAATCAGTCAACTACTCTCCCTCCACATGAACAATAATCAAAATATAACCCCCATTAAATCGTTGCATAATCATAATAATAACTGGGGGAAAAAAAAGAAACGAAAGTGACACATCGCGGGTTTCATAAAGTTGTACATAAAATAAGCCACTAACCCCAAATGGCCAACACACTCCAAAAATACCTAAAAAGCATACCGTACTTGACACAGTAGTATTCTCGCATAAAATTGGAAGAACTCGTGAATTAGAAATAATTACAAGATGAGTAAAGCCAAATTTTAGAAAACAAAATATAAATGAATGAAGAATATACATACATACATAAAAGCAAGCAATTCCTTCACTTTCAGCTTCTTCAAGTCAAAAGATCAAAACATTTAATCCTGTTTTCGAAAATAAATAAGTAGCCCTAAACTGTCGGTAGATTTTAAATTCGAAACATTCTACTAGAAATTGAAGAACAAAATATTAAATCAAGTAAGATTTATGAATATTAATCAACGAAAAGGCAAAGAAAAAAGGATTGGAAAGAAGGAAGAAGCAACATACTAACAAATTCCAGTGGAGTAAACAAACAGGTTGGAACTTGGAACTAAATTATTATTATTGAATTCAAATTTTCTGTTTATTTTCTTTCTTTCTTCTTGAGAGAGAGATGAAGAGAGGGGGAAGAAATTTCGTGGAAATCTCGAGGGTAGGGTCCTACCTCAGCGGATTTTTTTTAAGAAATTAGAAGACAAAAGATTAAAGACAAGGAGAGTGCTATTAGGGAAGCAATAAAGTCTTGTGACTTGGGTCCCACTGGGGGCAAAGCATTGTAGGCGGTAAAAGAAAACTTCTTGGTTAGTCTGTCTCTCGGGTTCACACCTGTCCAGTTTCTTCCGCTGCGGTTAATTGACGATTTATATTGTACATTTGTTTTTCTACCCTCGACAATCCTTAGGCGTTTTCCGTGGTACTTTTTATACGTTCCAAAACCAAAAGTGATGATGTGGAAAGATATGATTGGAAAGTGTATAGATTTTAGAAAAAATACCAGGATCAATTATTCATTCTCGCGACAGACAGCGCATTGAACTGGAGCCATCGGAAGTCAAAGTGGGTGGCGGAGGCAGAGTCAGACACAGATTAGAATCTCAGCGCTTTCGTTGACACCGAGTCCGGGTCTGATCACGTACTGACTTTTGCCTCCATCTCCATGTCCTGCTCCTTTTTTTTTTTTTTTAATACCTCCCACATGCCTTGCCTTGCAGGCTGCATTTCTGAAGCAAAAAATAGGTCCCCTCCAAAGATGGCCATGGAGCGGTCAGGAATTGATTTATCTACGCACATCTTATTTTCGTATATATGATAAAAATTGTCGATCATAATCATAATAGCTTCATTCCGTGTCACGTCACTTCTTTATTTTTTATTAAGTATACAATTTAATATAAAAATATATTATAATTTGGTCGTGATATAATTTTAGTATATATAATTTTTAATATAAATATATATTATGTTGGATTGAGTTTTTATTTAATTGAAGTACTCATTCTTAATGTACGTTTAAATATGAATATAAAAATATAATTTTTTAAAAATTTTTTAAATATGTAAAAAAATTTAAAAAATATATATGTATTGAATATATGTTGTATTTGGCATTTATATCTAAGTAACATATTATATATACACTACATTATTTATATAGTATATATATCTAGTATATATGCTAGAAATGTAAAATAAATATATAAAATATTTAAAAAAGCATACATGGTAAGTCAAAATGAAGCAAGCATTTATTAAAATCACCGTATTTTATCTCACCCCGTTGTTTAAAAAAATTTTCTTCATTTAGAATAGATCGATGCAAACTCTATTTGACAAATTGGATCTTGCTATCCTTTAAATATCTCAATTAGCCAGGATAATGATGATGATAATAATAATAATGGTTACCAATTTTGTATTGCAAAATTTTTAAAATGCTAGTAAATATAAGGTACTTGAAGATGAAGCAAATAATTCTGAATTTTGAATGTTTTTCTCTAATTTGATGCTATACAAATATAAGCAACAAATAAATATATTCTTATGTATATTGTTAAAAAGAGAGAGAGAGAGAGAGAGAGAGAGAATACTTTACAGGTAATCATAGACTTTTGTTACAAGGAGTCGATTGAAGGTGTGCTGGCCAAAACAATTGTTGATGGCTCTAGAAGAAAATCTCAAATTGGATTTTAATTTAATTATTACTACAAATTAACTAAATTTTTTATATCCGTAATCATAATAATTTCTCTGATCCATTTGCAGGTTAAGGTATAACCTACCTTACTTTCAAATGATAATAATATCAACAAAAATTATCATTATTAAATAAAAATTTTATTTCAATTTATTCATATAACCTATTGTAAAAAAATAATATTAAATAATTTTAAATTTTAAATTTTTTAAATATACGCAACAACTCATGCCGTCGCCAAGGGAATGAAAAAGCAATTGGCAATAACTCCAATGCTTTACTTGTTAAAACAGATGATATCTTTTACCTGAATCAATTACGAAAGAGTAAAACTTAGGTAATTTAATAATGGGGGCAAAACTTTTACTTGCCAAAGCATGCTGGTGGACTGGGACTGGGACTGGGACTGGGACTGGGCAGAACCAAATAGTTGGGTTAAGATTTAAAGAAAAAGTCAAGCCTATCCTCGCCCTGATTTGCTTAAAACAATAGTTTAAATTAAAAATGAAAGATGAGTTGGCCTTGAGCTGGATTTAAAATAGTTTTGCTTTCTTTTAATTTATTTAAACTGGCAAAATTTAGCCAACCACTTTTCTTAAATTCTAACTTCAAAGAACAATAAACCGCTAGAAAAACACAGCTGGCGTGGTATGTTGTTTAAGTGGTGTTACATAGAGTAAACTAGTATTGCAGTGGTCCAATGCCTGAAATCGGATACAAATAAATTTTTGTTTTAGATTGAGTTGGCACCATCAATTGTATTTATAATAATATTATATACTTTTATCAATAATAATTATATTTAAAGTATTAAATTTATGTACTCATAATTTTATATTATTTTATATAATTTTTTTAATATTATATTATATTTATATTATTTAATTATATTATATTAAAATTTTTCAATCAAAATTTTTCAATAAAAATTAAAAAATATTTAACATTAAATCTCAATTTAAAAAAATAATAATAAAAATAATATATTGCGTATAATAAG
>JBBYHK010000013.1:487595-501755 GCA_038382065.1 Adansonia grandidieri
ATTATTTTTATAGAAAAATCAAATTTATTTTTTAAGTAAAATTTTTATATTTCATAAATAAAATTAGTATATTAATACATTTTTTAAAATATATTTTAAAAATAAAATTATTAATTTAAAAATTAAAAATTAAAATATTATATTATCGATGAGGTTGTACTAAATGTATGGATAGTGTATACATTGAATCAAATCCTTGCTCTTCATTAAAAGTTTTTAAAATAAAAATAAATAATTTTTATCTTAACAAAAAATTATGAATCAAAATCACCAATAATGTATAGGTTTATAAACTCTCAATGTATTAAGTATAAGTCCCTTTTTATCTATCAAAAACAAACCTATAAACTAAATAATGAAATATATCCTTTACCTCTAGGTAGTTTTTTTTTACATGGATTTCTATTTTATGTAATAAAATAATAATTATTACCAATTTTTTTATTACAAAAATTTATTACTAATACAATTTTGAAGTTAAAGAAAGTAATTATGAATTTTAAAATCTTTTGTACTAAATGCATATTTCTACAAGTATAAGCAACAAATAAAGGATTACAATCAATTGTCAAAGGAAAAAAATCTTAAATTATTACTTAGTAGGTACTCATCAAATGTTGTTGTTAAAGGACTCGATTAAAGGATTGTTCTTGGGCAAAAATATTGGTGATGGTTGTAGAAGAAAATCTCAATGGAATTTTAATTTAATCTAATTATCATTAATTACTACATTACCTTGACAGTTGAAAAGACAATGATACGAAAAAAATCATCACTCATCCATAGATTTACGGCCATCTAGATATGAAGCTATTGGCAAGCATTTGTCGTTGCATGTGCTGTTGGCAATATCTCCTGCCAGAATTCTTCCCCCATTTGCCTGGGTGATTTTTAGTATCTATGAATTTTTAATTAAAATTGATAACCATGCATGATTAAATTTAATCATATTAAATAATTATTATTTATTTAAATAGTTTTTATGTTTTTTATTATAAATAAATAAATTTGAAGTTAAAATTGAATTAATAAGTTAAATATATGAGACTTAGGACAAAAAAATAATTAAAATATGATACAACATAAAAATAATATATAAAAAAATAAATATATCAAAATCTATAAAAAACGAATTATTAACATACAAAATTTATATAACTTTATAATACTTCGAACACACACAAAAATAGTATGAACAGTACTCTCTAAATTGAATATTAGATAGGTAGGAGTTTCCATCTAGGGCTCAAAATTCTAAACCTTGTTAAAGGCTACATTTTTTCGATGTTGACTTATACAAGAAACTCATTGAGGACAATTGTCAATGCATTGTTTTTTTGCAACTTTAAAACTGGAATGGCATACAAAGAATTTTCGTTGTTATCAAGAGTCTGTTAATGAACATGCAGCATCTTTCATTACTCCTTTTTCAAGAAAGCATTTAAAGTTTGGAAAGAGTTTGTTGTACTCAAACCAGATGAACAATGGGGATATTAACAAAAACATGGAGATTCCAAAAAAAAAAAAAAGAATTAAACATATACACTATGGGAAGTTTTAATTGGCAAGTCTTATTCAGGTACTAGTTCTTTGAAGCGTCATTTGAATAGATATCCTAACTGTCCTATGTATGAAGATGAAGGAGGTATAGAGGCATTAAGCAAGATAGAATCCGATGTTTATCAATAAATAGTAACTGCATATGCAATTGAGCGTAGTTATCCATTTGAATGGACTAAATGTAGAAAAACAAGTCTTATTTTGGTATTTAAATAAGGATTTCAAACCCATTTTTAGGAATACGTGTAAGGTTGATTCCTTAAAATTAAGAGTTCGCAACGATTCGATTAACAAAAAAATCGACTCGAACCAAAGATATTCAATTTTTTATGTCAACTTTTCAGTTTCAATTTAAGTCAGTTTCTTTATTCAGTTTAAACATGTTTAGTTGATCAGTTTGCATTTTTGTTTTCCTAAACCAAATCGACCAATTAAATCGACATTAAATAAAAAAACCAAAATTGAGACACAAGACAAAACTCGAATCCAACCCATCAACCATTAACCCAATAATCAAACCCACCAATCATACAGTAGCCTAATAAACAAACCCAACCCAAATCTATAATTCAATCTCCCATAACCCAACCCCACAGTTAAAATTCTATCCCCTCCTGCTACCCTAAATTTGAAGAAGACAAACCTTAACAAAGCAAAAAAGAAAAAAAAAAACTTTTTGCTTTAATTTTCTTCTGATGATAGTATATGTTATTACAAGTCTCTAATCAACACCTTTGAATTCATCCACCTACAGCACTTATGTTGATTAATATCTAAAAAACTTTATAATAAAGTTTTGGCGTTCGAGTTTGCTGCTACTTCAGTAGCTTTAGCTTTTCTTTTTATCTAGTTTTTGATTAATATCTGATTCCCCTGCTATTAACCTTTCCCTTCACTTTGTTTTTGGTTACTAGTTTTTTTTTTTTTTTTTTTTTTTTTTATATCTAGTTTTGATTAATATTGGCAAAACTTTTCACTCTTGTTTTTGAATTGATAGTGGCCTGGCCTCTTTAAACTTTTCTTTGGTCTACCTTACGATGAAAATAGATTAGATTAATCTAACTGAATCGATTAATTTTTGTTAGTTTGATTTCAGGACTCCTTGTCGGTCAGTTCATTCGATTTTGAGTCAATTTAATCGATCATCGATATTTTTTCATAGAGCCAACCAAATGCTCACCCCTACTTGAACTTACACAAAAAATGAAAAATATACTTGAATCTAGTTTGGAAAAAAGTATCAAATAGGATTTCTTTGACATCTAACATGTGGACATCATGCACATCTAATGGAGATCTTTGTTTGACTATTCGTTATATTAATGCCGATTAGAAGTTGAATACCAAAATTTTGAGTTTCTATCATGTTGCACCCCACATTCTACAAATATTTTGTGTAACATCATTTATGATTTATAAAAAGGTTGGGAAATTGAAAAAAAAGTTTTTAGTGTCATTTTGGATAATGCAACTAACATATATAACATGCATCAGATGCTGTGCAGTCAACTTGATTAACAAAATGATTTGATATGTCATAGTCAATATTTTCACATTTATTGTTGTGCTTATATATTGAATTTTATTGTTTAATGTCGTTTAAAAGTGATCAGAGAAGGCTTAGTGAAAGTAAAAAATTATGGGAAATATGTTAAAGGTTTAAAAGTTAAGAAGATTAAGTTTCGCGAATATGTAATTTAAGCTAAATTGAATTATTCTAAGGGATTATAGTTAGATATTCAAACTAGACAAACTCGACTTATTTGATGCTAGAAAGGTTTCTCTAATCATGTTGCTTTTAAAATATTGGCAATGGCAGATTAGACTTGCGATAGTTGATAATGAAATTCCTTGAATTGAGAAGATTTTTGCAATTTTGAAGCCTTTTTATGATATAGCCTCTTGTTATCAAGAATTGAATAACCTAATATTAACTTATACTTTTAAAGTGTGTGACAAATTTAGAAAAATATTAAGAAAGAACTTTTATCTAAAGATCCAATAATTAAGCAAATGGCAATAAATATAAAAATTAAGTTTACAAAGTATTAGGAGGAATACACTTTAGTGCTATATTTTATAGCCATACTTGATCCTCATTTACGTTACAATTGTTGCAATATCTTCTTACAATTGGGTCTATGATATGAAAATAAGTGTAAAGGTATTCTTTAATAAATAAAGAATCTTTAGGAGAAGTATCAAAGTAAATTTGGGGAGCAACAATTTGCTTCAACAAGTGATGTTGAAAGAAGTAATGAAAGAGTAATTTCTCAAGATATAGGAGTAAGTTATATTGGTTTATATTTTTATTAAATTATTAATTAAAAATTTAGTATTTAGTTATTTTTGAACTTTTATTTTATTTTATATTTATTATCACAATATGAAATCTAACTTTGTTTATTTTGTTCATATGGACTTTTTGTCATTTTAATTCTTAATCTAATTCAAATAGATTAGAGTTGGATATATATTTAGATGAAGTTGAAAAGGACTACTACAAAGACATTGATATTCTTGAATATTGGAAAAAATGAATTTCAATATCTTCTCCTTGTAGGAATAGCAATGGATGTTCTAAGCATACCGGTTACTACAGTTGCATCACAGTCAGCATTTAGTATGGATGGTAGAGTTATCGACAAATGGAGAAGTTGTCTTTTTGTTTGAAAATGCAGGAACATTGATTATCATTCGGAATTAATTATATAGGTGTGATGGTAAGATTTACATTTTGCAAAAATTTTTTTAAATAATATTTTTAAATGACTTATTATGTATATATTTAATTATATATTGTTTTAGGTGAGGGAAAAATGCAATCACATTTTGAAAGAAAATTTTCTACCTTTAACTATCTTCTTAAAGGACCAAGAACTTCTAGTTTGCAAGTATGTTTATAATTTGTACTATTTTAATTTTTAATATCAATTTTGCAATCATAAAAGTTAATAAAAGTTTTATTTATAGTAATATTTGTTTTGATCTTTATTTGTAGGTTTATTTTCTGAACATTAGAGTGATATTGATAAGGGATAAATTTATTAGATGTTTTATGTATTAATCAAGATTCGTAATTTTTAACTTTTTTAAGTAATGGATCAGGTACAAATGTTCTTGATAGTTTATATTGATTTTTAAGTTTTTTTGGTTTTATCCTGTTACCCTTATATTCTCTTCAAGTATGGTGTTAGTCTAAGTCTAACATATGATCATGTCTTTCATTTTTTATAATGATATTATTTATTATGGTTTCTATATTGTCTATTTTACCTAATTACTTTGATGACTATTACTAGTATCCAATTATGAGTAATTGAAATAAAAATAATAATAACACGATAAGAATTATATTCAAAAAAATATGCAAATTACATTGCTAAATATAAAACCTCTTACTATTCAACGAGTTTAACTAATTAAATTGGAGGAAATGGGATTAAGAAATAGGGTGATACGCCCATTGATAATGCTTTTCAAGCTTAAGATATAAGTTTCTCTTTAATAAATTACTATTTCATCATGATAAAACATATATTAAGTTTTTAATTTTTTAATTAAATTATTAAAAATAATAGAATAAAATTATAATTAAAGTTTTTACTTTGTAAAAAATTATTTAAATACAATTTTATCATTTTTATTTTTAGTATTAAATTCGAATTCGAGTTCGGGTCAGTCTTGAGTTCAAGTTCATTCAGGCTTTGGTAAGTTTGAGTTATTCTAATTTGAGCCATTTGTGGTTTAGGTGATTTCAAGCTTGTGCCATTTTAGGTTTGAGTATTTTAAGATTCAAGCTTTTGATTTTTTGGTTAAATCAGATTCAAACTCAAGTCTTTTGGACAAATTTTTGGGTTTAGGTTTAATTTTTAGGCGAATTTGAACATACAACCAATAAGAATGGAGAATCCTCAATAATAAATATTTCACATAATTTTGGGAATCCTATAAACCCATTACAAGAGTTAAAGCTTACCCTAGTTAAGTCCTTTTGCATCAAAACCTAGATAGGTTAAAACCAAAAAAAAAGAAAAAAGAAAAAAAGTTGCTAAGTAGTACTATATTACACCAAATCCTGACTTTCTCAAATAATCATTCTTTGAGCAAGAAAAATCATTCCATTCATTGCCACTGGAATTGAAAAACTTCACAAGCGGATTTATTGTTTCCTTAAATATAATTTAAGAAACAATTGTCATCCCAATAACATTGCTTGTGGAGTTTTTCAACTCTACTGGTAGTGTGTCAAATAATTATCTTTTAAGAAACAAGTAACTGTACATTGTGATTCATACGTCTCTCAGATTCAAAATTTTTTTGCTTCAAAGAGTTTTTCTTTAGAAAGTTATATTTTCTATTTATATTATAATTATTTTTTATTTTTTTTTTTACAAAAAACATTTCTTTTTGGTATGTAAATTTTATGGACTATATATTGGATCTTTATAAAATCCAGGGTTTTTAGTTTCAACAAGGTAACAGAATTTGAAATGGCTAAATTTGAACATTACAAAGCTTGTTAAAATCTCGTTTAGCTGTAAATCCATGGAGACTTAGAAAATTCAAGTTTACTTTTTAGTGTCTTTTCTTGCTAGTTTGAATTTCAATTGGTTTTTTGTTTTAAGTATTCAATGTCACTTATATTCTTCCTTTTTTTTTTTTTTTGGTTTTTTGTTAATGGGTAAAGAAATGTTGATGAAAGATTATATAAAGGTTTTTTCAACCTTTTAAAGTTAATTTATCTAGAAGAAAATGAGCTGTAAAATTTAACCATATGTAATTTGATAAGGTTATTAATGCTCATAATAAGGTGGTGAAGTTGTGATCTACATCAAAATAAATCAAACTATTGCTCGTCATACATTTATGAGTCATATTATTGCTATTTATGAAGTATGAACCTTTAAGCTCTTTTATGTTTTGAATGTTGGCAATTAGTTATTTTTAGTGAAAGTTAGGCTATCCTATGGACTTTTTAGTTTTTGCCTTAGTTTATTTCCTAAGCCTGAACTAGGTGAAGGATGCCAGAGAAAACAAAAAATGAAGACATATAAAGAGATCCGGAGTTCATGCATATCGATATAGGCATAAAAATTTAATCAGAATTAAACATACGTAGTGAAATTAAACAAAGAAACAACCGGATTTTCACAGAAGTTTTGGAAGAGATGTAAATGTGATCGAATAGCAATTTTAAAACATAGATCTGATAGAAATCATATCCACTTAGAGATCGTGACTCTAAGTGTGTTGATCTCTCCATGAACACACCATGGATTGATTATTACGATCTCTTTTCCAGGCCAAAAGCAACATAAGTGTCCTACCTCCAACGATGATCCACAGAAATGCCTATTGGAGCCTTCATGAGGTCTGATGGTTTTCGATACTAGCCAAAAAACTTTTCAAGCCTTAATCAAAAGAGATATAGCCAACATGTTTAAATTTGAAGTGATCCAGGAACAATTCCCATGCCTGTTGTGCTAAAGAGGAGAAAAATAACTATGTAAGAAAGTAGCTATTTATCATAAATGCAAGCAAACAAATCCAAAAATCACAATTCTTGATTCTAGTTGATTCCATTAAGATAGAAAACTCATTTTCTACCTTTAGAGTGATAAAAAAACATCTTGAGATCACCTAGAATTTCAATTGACACAAAGGAGCCTTAGAAAAGCAAGGATTTCGGGATTTGGTCAATTTCACCACTTTTGTGAAAAACTAATTTCTCAATGATAGAAAACTATTTTTCTATTTTTGTTGTATCAAGAACGATTCAAGAACACTCACAAAAACCATGAAAAAACAAAGAGAGCATAAGAAAGCATAAGTGTTACGCCAAACCCCTTAAAGAGTCTAGGATTAGTGCCTAGGGTTTTCCTAATGCTTCTTATCAGCCAAGAAAGCTTTAATAATGTATTTAAATATAACTTAGGCTAGGTTAGGCTTTCTTATTAGGTCAACTGAGCCTAATACTAACATACTTAAAAGGTGGCCCCACTTTGGAGTATTTCTCGGAGCCCAATTAAAACTATCTTAATTAGATTTTCCAAGATTTGGTCTTAACTTATTAATATTTTAGCCCAATAGCACACCAAAGATAGATATTCCATGTGCCTAGCCTATTAGCAAGCCCAACTTAAAGTAGTTCATAACTAAACTTTCTTAATTTGATAATTAAGGCTTTTGGCCTAACCTTTAAATTTACATGTTAGATAATTTAATTCATAATTAAAATTTTTAATCCAAGTAAAACAGTTTTGCTTCATGTAAGTAATATTAAATAATTATCAAATAGTTATTTAAACTTCCAAATACAATTATTTGGTTTTATTTAATAAAATCCACAAATCATATCTACAATATACATTATCTTAAGAAGACCTTCTTATCTTTATTGCCATATTATGACATCTTTATCTAGATTTCATAAATCTAATTTACGTCTTAAATTATTCTTAATTGAACTAATTCAATTAAGTCCTCCTCATTATATTGATTTTTATCCAATAAATTATTTATTGTGTGTGACCCATTAGGCTTCCATCATAACGATAATAAACATAATTACCTAATTAAGTGTATTTATATCTATAGACCAAGATTGACTTTTAGCAAGGCATCATGGCTGCCCGGTAGGAAGAGTTAATATGACCTTTTAAGAAACCTTTCAATAACTAACCTCTCAGTATACTTCGATCCTTTTCACCAGATATCCTGAAAAAACCATGAGCATGGTGCAATGTTTATTCATGTATTAATCCATATTAATTCCTACAGCTTTCCATTAACCTCATGAATTTGGAGAAACAATTTTTCTAAAATTTATCATGCATTGGCTAATAATTTTCTCAAGTTAACCAAAGCCAAAAAAAAATGAGATATGTCACTAATGTCACTCAGAGTAATAAATCCTTTTCGGATCACTCATCTACCTTTGTATGGTTCATGCCAACCCAAAACCACTCTGCCATAAGTATCCATCTATTGTGGATTCGTTTGTGATAGAATCGAACCGTGATACTCCCCATACAAGATAACCTGGGATCATAAGTCTAAAGACTAATATGCACGATTGGCACATAAAAACATATTCGATAAGCACTTGAGTAACTTATACAAAATAGAGTTCTCATACTGGCCATTATTATTGAACTTATTTTTACAAAACAAGCACCTATATGCTATCCTTAAGTATCTTTATACTTTAACTTCTATGAGAAATGCATGGGGGCTTAGCATATGCTAGTCTTTATGCATTATCAATACCCTGTCTTGACAATACGATGACTAGGAACATTTTTGGAAACACTACTTTGATGCATAAGGATCTCATCATCATAACTCATTACTAACTTTGTAAGGCCATTGTGTATTATAAGCTTCATACAATTAGTGTTGGCATGATTGTTAATCACATTATTAACATAAAGGAAAACCTTGAATCACTAACATAAGTGATTGATTTACATTATTAACTATTATAATGCTTCATCCAACTCGATTGGCTTTAGGGTAAATACTTACAAGACAACCATTTTGTCCCATATATTTGTGTATCAAATGTTAACTGATTGGTATCAAGTTCATGAAATAAATAGTTAAGTGTTTACTTAGGATTTTATTTTTCCAATATTCTGTAAACCTTGTTAAAAGGCTCAATATTGATATTTAGTTATCGATATAAGCAATGCATAATGCAATGACTGGTTAGGTTTGCAAAATGGAAAGCTTTAATCTATGGCAATTGTTTTCTGGATACAACCTAAGCATGCCTAGTTAAAGCTATGATTATAGGTGAGTTCAGCCATAAAACTTGCAGAACTTGGTATGTGATCTGTTCCTACCATGTTCAATGTCATTTAGATTAGCTTAAAAAAACATTTGTCCCTTTTTCAACAAGTGTCAGCCATTGTTAAAACCACTGGTTGGATTAGTAATCTTGTTCTTTTGTCATTGCATAGTTAGTTCTCAGACAATAAATAAAGGTATTTTCTTGGAATTATTTCACTTCAAGTTGCATTTGATTGAAATTAAACTTCACCATTTGAAATAAAAGAGGAATGTGTTTGAGCTTTTTAAGAAATGCAGGAATTATTATTTAAGAAAGTATCATGAAATTTACGGCTATAGTTTTGTTCTACATATGAAATACAGCAATAGAAATGTATTCGGAGTGATATTAAAGTTTTATAAGAAGTTGTGCCCATGATTCTGTATAAATAATGGTGAAACTTGTCTCTAGTTAGGGTAAGATTTTAGTGGAGGATAAAGAAATATGTAGTTTTTGTTTAAGAACATGGATTCCTCTATAAAGTAACCAAAACTTGAGTTTTAAATAAAGATTTGTACTTTATTTTTCTTGTTTGGTTTTACAAAAGTTAAGCTAAAAAAATATTATCCAATTCATAGTGCATTTAAATCTCAGTTAGTTTTCTAATTCAGATGTATATTTATTGATAACGTTTTTCTTTCTTTGGACCAAGCAACAAAAACTTGGAGTTGTTGCCTTTATATTAAGGTATGAAAAAGCAGTAAGCTGCAAATTTTATGATTAAAGTTTTGTCATATCCATAGTGTAAGGTGAGGAAAAAATGCATTAAAGTAAATAAGTATTATGGAATGCTCTGATACAAGGACACAGTATTTTAAGGTGCCATACTCATATTGGTATGATGCGACATGAATATTGACATGATATTTGTGTCAAACTTGACACTTTACTTTTAGACTCGGCTTCTTCAAAGACCAAAACTAAAAGAAAGGTTGCATGGAGGGAGATGATGAGAGTTAACTTCTTTACTTCTATAATAAGGTTGATCACAACTGTTCTTATAAGGAAAGAGAAGAGAAGGATGAAATGAAAGGAAAAAAACCCTTAAATAGTTTGTATGGGTTGTGATTGAAAGAAGAAGTAGACGAAAGAGAAAAAGTAAAAACATTGAATGGGTTATGATAAGAAATTAAGGTTTTTTTTTTTTTGTTTTAACTGTGGCTTCAAAAGATTTGGCCTTTAGCTAATTCTCTTAAACAATATTAATCTTGGTCAACCCTCCCAAAAAAACGTTAGACCTCTTTAAATCTTGGCGTTATGATCATATAAAATCCAAGTTTATTTTGTGAAATTTAAAGTTCCTATAGTGAATTGGTATGTTGGACTGGATAGGCTGTGGTTTCTACAAAATTTGTGGGGAGTTCAGAAGTGGTAGACTAGAAATTAGTGAAACATTAAATGCTTTCTCCCACAAGGTTCGGTGGACTAAACGTACACGTGGAATACTTAGAATATTTCCGAGGAAGAGGGATGTATGGGCTTTTTATAGGAACTGGTCTCCTGATTGGAATGAAAATACACCAGATAAAGTGATACACAAATATGACATGGTGGAATTGCTTGATGACTATAATGAGGAACAAGGAGTCTCTGTGGTCCCTCTAATTGAAGTTGCTGGTTTTAGGATAGTTTTTCATAAGCATATGGATCCCAAAGAAATCTGAAGGGTTTCGAAAGAACAGATGTTTTGTTTTTCTCGTCAGGTGCCTAATTTCTTGCTTACAGGCCAATAAGCTCATAATTCTCCAATGGGATGTCGTGAATTAGACCCTACAGCCACCCCTCTGGAGCTACTTCAGGTAATTAATGAAGCCAATGAAGTACCATCTCGAAAAATTGATTAAGACACGTTAATAAGTGCAAAAGAAAGTGGGGCAGATCGAATGGAGGTGAGGATTGATCAAAACCCCAGGAAAAATAGTTTGTAGAGAACAACAAACAAGCTAATGATGATTTAACTAATGGTGATTGCCTAAAGAACTTCAGGTTGCTAATTTATAAATGATGCTGAAAAGGCCAAGAATATTGAATGCTGAGGCCACTGACTAGACCAGCTGGGTGAGTTTTTAATATTGTAAGCTTGATCTAAACTGTTACAAATTGCCCCTTTTTTTTTTTTTTTAATTTTTGGTCTTGCCATAGTTGGATCCAAGTGCAGTCTATGTTTTTGTTTTTGTTGTTGTTGTTGTTGTTGTTGTCTAAGCTTCATTTAAAAACTCATGCTTTGACTACACTCAAAATTTAATTGTTAGCGGCTTCTTAAAATGTATTATCACTTTTCATACTTATTTACAAAAGTAAAGTATTTCAAATTATTTCATACTTAAATTGTGTGTATATTTAGAACAATATCTATTAAAAAAAAAAAACTATCTATTTATCTTAACGGAAAAAAAAAAACTACGAAAAAAAATACATAAATCTTCAAGATTTATAAGTTGTTTGATGGTAAATATAAGAGAAAAGAAATATCACTTTTCATACTTATTTACAAAAGTAAAATATTTCAAATTAAAAATATGAGAAAATGAAAAAAAAAAAAAAAAGGTAACCTAAATTG
This sequence comes from Adansonia grandidieri, assembly GCA_038382065.1. Taxonomy (NCBI): domain Eukaryota; kingdom Viridiplantae; phylum Streptophyta; class Magnoliopsida; order Malvales; family Malvaceae; genus Adansonia; species Adansonia grandidieri. The sequence continues at coordinate 499,553 of JBBYHK010000013.1, forward strand.
TGAATATATTTAGAACAATGTCTATTATTTTTAAAAAATTTTATTTATTTATCTTAAATTAAAGAGCACTTAAAAAGTCTATAATGATTAATAATATAATTTTCATTTTTTTTTATCTTTCAACCTTACCAAACAATAGATTAAATAAAAACTAAATGTATAATTGTATATTTTAAAATAAATAAAACTTAAAAATGTATGTTAAATAAAATTTGCATCAATATGTAAAATTTACTTCATACACAAATTATATCAAATTTATTATTTTTAATAATAATTAATAATTAATTATGAAGATAAAAAATTCAATATAAATTTTAATCTTTTTATTTATTATCAAATTAATAAATTTAACAAAAATATTTTAATAAAATTAAGCTTCTTACTTATAAAATAAATAAATATTATTAATAATAATAAATATTTATAATAACAGTTTAAAATTTTAATAAATAATAATGATTATTTTCATCTGTTTAAAAAATTCTTTATTTCTTTTTATATATATAGATTATAGATAAAGATTAAATTTAAATCAATTCCCACACCTCCTTGGACCATTTGGCCCTTGTGATCATAAGAGTGCCTTGATCAGTCACATTGCCTATTATATTAATTAGAGTGCTTTGGTTTCAACGGGCCATGTTGTGGGCTTATAGATCCACATTTTTCATAGAAATGAAATGTACAATTCTGTTGTGAACCACTGAACTTGAATTCTGGGGCTTAGCGAGTTTCAAAGGCACAATAAGTCGCTCACATTTGGTACCGGTGAGCGTAAAGTTGTGCCTGCGATAGCGAAGCAATAACAACAAGCTCGGAGCGCTGTTACTAGTCAAAAATATATATCTAAACCAGTGCATGAGACCACAAGGAACAATTCTTTGATAGAGAATAAGATATAGTTAGGTTTATATTTGCTTCGATATTGATCCAAATAAAGTGATTTCTTTACTTTGCATTTAGGAGATACACTACCAAGTTAGTAAGTTAGTTAAGGAGAATTATTAACTGAATTAATCACATAGTATGCATATGCAAAGCAAAATAACAACACTTAAAGATTACTAGAGATTTGCTCAAAATATAAATCAATGATGCTAATAAAGGATGTTTCAGTAAATTTAGATACACACCTTTTAATATAGCATTACTTTTCTTTCACCTTTCATGTTAAATCTTTTCTTAGAGCTATTGCGTTCTTTATTCTATGAAAATGACAATAGATAGAACTTTTTTTCCTCTATTAGTTGGTTAGCGCTTGACATTTTGTAACGTATAATTCTTTCATTTACCCAATGATTCTCGAGTTTAAAAACGTTTTCAAAGAGCATGGAGTTTGAACTTGAAAAAAACTTGTTCATCATGCTTAAGATTCGTGTTCATATTTTGATTTTTTTAGGTTATATTCGAAATTATTAGATTAAATTAATACTATTTAAATATTTTCTAATTTTGCATAATGTATCGTATAAAAATTCAAAGTTATTATTTCTCTAGATTAAATTTGATAATTTTAAATATATTTAGACTTTATTTTAAAATTTTATTCTAAGTGAAGGTATTTTGCATAATTTATCTAAGTAATTCAATTTAAAGTCTAAGTTTATTGACTTAAATTTTTAATATTAAAAATTAGGAATTAGCGATTTTATTCATGTATAAGAAAAATCGACACATCAAAGTAAATATTATTCTAATATTTCCCAATAATTGAAAACATTAAAGAATTTTTAGTGACATTTTTTCAAAAATTCTTTTAACGTAAAACATAATTTAACGAATTTCATTAAAATTAGATGAATATTTGAAAAATATTCTACACGTATTGACAATTATATTCAAGTAATTAAAAAAAATTAGAATAACCGGAAGTAATATATATTTTTAATAGTATTTAACTCACATTATTACTTTAAATTAAAAATATTAATTTCTAAATATTTTACTAATTAATTTGTATTTTATTAAAAATTTGTGAATTCAATGCACAAAACTTGTCAACAATTTGAACGGAGGAATATTAGGACTAATTTGATTCGTTTAATTGGAGGCACTGAGAAAGACCATTCAATTTCTATATATATTAAAGTATGGAAGGAAGTTTCACGGGCAATTTCTTTTAGGGGTCAAATTCGAGGAACTTCCAGCCTCAAATTCCCTGAAGAAATTTTATTATTCTTAATGTACGGTTATATACAGA
>JBBYHK010000013.1:522245-539158 GCA_038382065.1 Adansonia grandidieri
AGGTTTATGGCTGGTAGATTAACTAAAATCTCTTTTAAACACCCAATAATCAGAGTGCGTTTGTTCAAGGGATGAAGGAGGAACACCATAGACAACATTCTTATGAGCACAAGAGCTAGTCAGTGGATATGTTTGAACCACCCTTTTCTCTTAAATGTGCATTAAAATATTAATTTGTAGCAGGCTTTTGATTTTATAATTTGAGATTAGACCACGTAAAAGGATAGAGTAATATACTCAGTTTCACAGATTTTGTCCGAATTAAGTAAGTTTGTGCATATATATTTGTAATTCGAATAGATTTGATTTCATTCGAATTATTATTTAAATAATAAAAAATATTTTTATTTAAATTTAATTATAAAATATATAAATATTAATATAAAAATATTTTTTTTAATATTTTAATATTTTTTAACAGTAAAATGGACTTACGAGATGAATCAAATTGGGCCAAAAATAAACGTAGATAAAAATGTTGAAAAAATTTTAAATCTTGACTAGACCCAAATACTTCTAATTGAGTTTTATACTTATTATTTTATCTGCATTGAGGTTACCCGGAAGTTCATGGTTTTGATTGGAACTTTTTTTACTACTTTAAAATTTTCTACTTTTCAGCGATACTTTCCAGGAACTAGAGAAATTAGGTAGGGGAATCCCTCATCCCTTTATATTTTTGTGATTGCCACGAATTTGTTCTCAAAATTGTTGGGTGTTAGCGGTCAGCATTTGATTAATTTGGAATATTTAATTTTTAAATTTTAAAAATCAAATAATTTTAAAAAATCAATCGAATTAAATTGATTAATCAAAAAAATTGAAATCGACTAAAGTTTATTGGTTTGGTCGGTTTAAATTAGTTTTAACTATTTAAAAAATAATTTTTTTATATTTTTATATAAGAATATTATATATATTATGTAATATAATTTTATTATAAAATTAAAAGAGTTAGTTTGTTTGATCTATTCGGTTATCAATTTTAAAAATTCATAATCAATTGAACTAACTGAATAAACTAAACTAAATTAACTGTTTAATTTCAAAATAAATAAATTAAACTAAATTAACTAAATTTTATTAATTTCATCGATTAAATCAATTCAAACCGATTAATGTTCACCATCGTAATGCTTTAACTAGTATCCCAAATGCCATAGACTTAAACTAACGGATGGTTATTTTACAAATGATCTATTAATTTTATCTACAAGAAATTTGAAATATATTATAAATAGGTTTATCGATTCTGATTTGAATTTAAAAGAAAAAAATTAATTTATCTAATTGATAGGTATAATTGTAGGTCTTCAATGCATGTTGCAGCAGTTCTATTTCTTGTTTAGGTTGCGGCTATATCCCACTGAGGGATCCATGTCTATTTGGATTGCCATTGAGAAGTTGGTTGGGCTTAAGTTGGGCCACCTTCGAATTAGGCACCTTGTAGTTCACGCTCAAAAAATAATGAGTAAACAAAAAAAAAAAAAATCAATTTGAAGTATAGTTACGTAATAAATAATGTCGTTATATCTCTAGACCTGACCGGCAAGCAACCATGGATAGATCTTATCTCAAAATAAGAGAGAGTTTACCTTGGATAAATTTAATTTTTATCGTATCTTTATTTTTATAAGAGGTTGAGATAGAGTGAACAGATTGTTGAACTTATGTATAGAAGTGAAAGCAATTCACTCAAAAGGTAAGATCATTCATGTAGCTTTAATTTATTTTTAGCTCTATACTTCGATTTATTGATTTAAGTATTAGAACGTATTTTAAAATATGATTTTGACACTCTCTAACTCGTCTTGTCTTGTAAGTCTATCGTAGAGACATTGTCCAACCTTCCTTTCACATTTCACCTTACATGATTGCATCAACAAATATTATTTGATTTGATTTTTTATTCACAAATTAAAAATCGTAATTATTTATATCGAACTGAATTATATTTTTATTTAATTTTTTAAATTTTAATAACATAAAAATAAATATTTTATTTTAAAATTGGTTAAAAAAAGCTTAAAACTACTATAAAAAAATTATATTTTTAAAAAAAATTTAAAAATTGATGAATTTAGTTTAAGTTAATTAAATTTTATATAATATTCAATTCAATTTTAGTTTGATTTTTAGAAGTTCAAAATATTTTACGTTAACCATTAATTTTTTCCAAAACCAAATTTATCTATTATCCCCCTATTTGGAGTTACCTTAGTTACCAGAGATTAACCGAGACTGCTCTCCTCCGTTCAGGAATATAGCTAGAAAGAATTAATGGATAAGCTACTCTGCATCTTTCATATGTTGGCAGGTTCCAATTAGTCTAATCAATCTTGTTCAATGTTTTAGAATTATTGGTACAGGCATTTTGTTCTTCCTAAATTAGTCATCAGAAAAAATAAATCAATTATGTTCAAGTTTATTTTAGAAGAGGCAAGAGAGCTTAACTAAAGGAGCAAGAATTAGATGGAGTTATGTCTACCATCCTAAGTCACAAAGAGATCTTCGTTTAAAGGATTTAGTATTGAATAATTATTTTATGCATCGGTGTTAGAATAAAAAAATTTTATAATTGAGGTTCGTGAGATGACATGTATTTTATTTATTTATATGTTTTTAAATATATTATATTAGGTACATGTCATCCCATTAATTTCGTTTGTAAAATTTTTCTTTCATTGCTGGTGTATAAAATAATTACCTTTTAATATCTCCAAATAAATTTTGCAAATGCAACATGTTTTGATCAAACTCTTGCGGGGCAAGTTCTTTGTGGATTGCATCCTGAACTATGTCTCGGTGATATATATTCAACAGTTAAAATATGGAATGAGTTAAGAATCATGGAGAAAGTGGCTTGGGATAAGCCAGTATGATTCTCATTTTATCATATATTCTTAACTTCGACGCATTCACTAGTGTTCTGGATATAGATGTCCAATGAACCTGTTTAGTTAAGAATGTAATTGAGTTCAGCCAAGCTCAACTAGTAAGAAGCTCGAGTTCAAACTTTACTCAAAATTTAAGGTTAGAAGCTTGGTTTAAGTTTAATCAAGTTTTACATTTACAGCTTATACATGAATCGAGATAAAAATTAAACTCACTTAATGAGGCTTATTTATCTTGTAAAAAATGAGCTCAAATTTCATGCTCGACTTCAAATATGATTGTTTGCGCTCGAACTCAAGTTCGAATTTAAATTGAGATTTTTCAATACTAATTTCAATTAGGCTCGTGAGCTATTCATTAAGTATTAGTGGGATACTCGAATTTGGTTACTTTAATAGCTCAACTCCCTAATGATCGAATCAAATTTGAGTTTTTTAAAGCTAAACCCAAGTGGCTTGCAAACATAGGTATCTCATTTACACTTCTAGGTTCAATTAATCTATTAACCAAAATTGTATTAATCGAATTAACCAAATTTTTATTCCTCTTAATCGTTAACCGAACTGGATTAGAAGGGAGTCATATTAATTGAACCGAAATTATTTTGATTAATTCGATAGGTTAACCAAATTAACAAGATTTTATTTTTTCTACGTCAATAAGTTAAATTACATTTTCAAATATTAAATTTTTGATTTTTTATAATTCAAAAAAATTAAGGCGTTAAATAAAAGTAAACGTTACATCTATAATAAATAAAAAGTTTCAACAATATAAAACAAAAACATCTAATAAAGATTAAAAATATCATATTTTATATATATATTTTAAATAATTTGATTATTTAAGTTATTTTAATCGCATTAAAAAATAACAAAACTTTTGAAAACATACAATGAAGACTAAAAATAATTTAATTATTTTAATTAACAATCAAAAATTAAAAAATTATACTCAAACTGATTTTTTTCAATTAAGAAATTAATAAAACAAAATTTAAAATCAGTCAATTAATTTAATTAAACCCGAATGATAAATACTTCTACTCTGACTCACCATCATCGACAGTTGCTTACGAAGTATAGACTCATTCAATTTCATGGCGTAAATGGTGACTGATGGTCATTAATTTAACTTTCCAAGCAAAAAAATTCACACGTGCTCCACGTCTGATGGTGATGGTGACAAAATGATTATTTTGTTGCATAATCAGATGTAAAGGTGTCTCAAGCCGATGAGATCCGAAAATTTTGTATATATTTTTTAAAATTTGAATTAAATTTAATTTGACATAATTTAAAATTTTAATTATTATTTTAATATTTTAAAATTTTTTATATTAAATAATTTTTTTATTATTAATAATAAATTAATTTAATTAATTTAAATTAAAAAAATTATGTCCGACCGCAGTGATAGTCCATGGCCAGCTCTAGTAACGTGTGAGTATGTGACATGCCATTGTCGTAAAACGATGAAGAATGAAGCATTTCTATTTGTGTCCAAAGATTCAGCCTTTGCTTGCTTCTGTCTTCTTCTTCCACCTTCTTTGTCTCTCCAAAACCAAACTAGCAACCAACGAATCTCCCTAGATTAAACACGGAGAGTTACAGAGACAGAGAGAAGAGAAGTAAGGCAGGCAGGCAGAAGGGCACCGACAAGTATCGTAGAAATGCAGAGCTTACCTTTGGATACTTCACTTACAGTTTCTCCCACAAACACAACTACGCCATCTTCCTCAAAATCCTCTATTCCCCTCCTCTCTCTCACAAAAAAGCAACAATCACCCTTTTTTCCTTCTATGTCTTCTTTCAGGGCTTCTCACGACTCTTTATCTTTCCAAATAAGGTAAAAAAAGTTAAAATATCTTTTCTTTTTGTGGGTATGACTAGTTTTTTCTTTGATGAACATAAATTACTGGATTTGAAGAGAAAATTGGGTTTATGTTATTTGTCAATATGTGAGTTTCGTTGTGCATGAATTTGTTGGATTTTGGACTATTTTTCTTGTATGCATTTACTTTGCCAATTGCTTAAATATCTGTTTCTGTTTGGTTCCTGAGACTTTTTTCTGGGCGGATTGTGGGGGGATAAGTTTTGTTTGTTTTGATGTGAATCTGGGTTTGTTTTTAATTTGCCCCTGGTTGAGTTTATGATTTTTGTCTATGGAAGGCTGACTTCACAGTGAGAAAACAACTGTCTTTCCATGACACTTGTTAGAAGCGATGGAATATGGGTTCCTTTCCTGATTTTGGCATGACATTTCTATCTATGTTACTGAGCCACGCGTGAGTATCAAATACATGTGTATTTGTTTAATATGGATATGCTCAATTTTTTAAAAATTCTTTCACATTTTTAGCGGAACATACCTTATACTCATGTTCAAAATTTATGTTGGACACGAGTACTTTAAAGAAAATAAAAAGTTGAAGTGACAGATTTTTATGGTTATTTAAGACTAGAGATGTTACTTTTATTGAGTTTGTCGTATGTTTGGTTAAAATCCTGAAAGTGAAATTGCTATGACCTTAACCACTAATTGTAGGAAATGTGGATGTTAATGGTTTGTTACATGTTGCTATTTGGATGTGGGAGCATGCAGAGCTACTCAAATTGTTGATCTCTTTCTGACCGTGTCTTCGGAGATTGTTGTTCATGAAGCACTGTTAGAGGACTGCTGGGAATTGGCCGAGACTCATTGTAGCTCATTCTTCCCTGAATATTCCTTCCCTTTGGATTTCGTACTGCGAGTTGATACACTAGTGGCAATGCTGTCGGGATTCTCTATTCACTTGAGTTTCAGGAGAACTTGTTTGGTTGTTGTCATTGGCAGTTCAGTTGATGATACATTGTTATTCGGAAGTGAAGATTTGAAGATCAGAGGCTTTGACAGGAAATATAGTCTTAACAAAGGTTATGTGATTGGAATATTAGCTGTGGATACCGTTGCCGATTTTCTTCCTAGAAAAGGACCACTTCGACAACAAAGGTGAAATAAATTATTCCCAGCTTTTCCGTACTTGTTTAACGTCCATTTAAAAGATGCAACATTCTAGTTGGAAATTACTCTTAAGAAACTTGTTTTTATTAACCATTAATTATTTATGCAGCAAGATGAAAATGTCTGAAACTTTTTAATTTTATTGTCACGTAAATTGCTGCTCATCAAATTTACGTCAGCTTTTGTCTTTGTTTCTTTAATTTGCATATAGTATGCGAGCCCTTTAGTGTTGTCAACAAATAACATATATGCACTACATCTTCGAAACTTGTTAATAATTCCAAAATGCAGTTATGGTTATCAGTATTTGTTTGCTAAGAAATTTACATAAGCTCATAAATTTCGTGCTTGCTTTTTGTATTCCTCCGACTCTTTATTTTCTCAAAGTATCTATATCCGATGCATATCTAGACACGGGTATGAGGATATGACCCTTCAAATATATGAAAAAACTTAGAAACAATTGATCATACCCGTTGTCAGATACATACCCTTATCGACACCTACACCCAAGTCTGAGTAACATAGCATGAAGCTTCCTTGCCTTACGGATACTCCCTATTTTACTGCATGTTATGTTACTTTTAACTATTTTTGTGTTTCGAAGTGAAAATATGGTCGTTGGCTAAGGTCTTAGCTTGATTGCTCAACCTCCTCAAAGCTTGAGCTTGCTGCTGTATGCGTGTGAGGATCACGGCTAAATCGGAACCTAACTCGAGAGTCGGTGATTGCCTTTATTTTTTCAAACGATAAAAAGTCCTGACAAAGCCATTTTTAATTGGAAGTGAAGGACAGTATATTTAGCCAGCCTAGAGTAGTTAAGGTCTATGTCGCTATGACTCTCCATTTATCTTGAAGTACTCGTGTCCGACCCATATTCGTATATGGATATGGGAATATAACCCTTTAAGGATCTTCTAAATATATGAAAAAAACTTAGAAAAGATTGAACATAACTGTGTCGGACCTATATCTAACATTGACATCCGAGTCCTAGTAAAATATGTCAAAACACCATGAAAGGAAAACGACAAATGATGTTTTCTCCTTTTTAATTCCGTCTGTTTGTTCTAATTTTTCTTTCACAGTCCATAAGAAGCTATCTATGAGCAAAGTTTTCGAGTCTTTTGCATCTTGCCTTGTGTATCTCAACTCACTCAAAATGTCATAAGTTGTAACCAATTTGAGTTAAAGTGAACTACCAGATGCTGGATATGTAGCAAAGTTCCTGCATAAATTATGTTGTCTTTCTATTCTACATAATCTCTCATTTGGTAATATACAGACTATAAATAGGAAATATTTTGGGCATGCCTCGTGTTTAGGGTTAAGGATTAGCAATAATTGGTAAGGATGCCTGGTGTTAATTTCTTAAACAATTAGAATATCTTTAGCATAAGATGTTCGATTATTGAAAACTTGAAAGATAGGTACCCGTGCTACGAGACGGTACCTCGAATTATTAAAAGATGTAAAATTTTCTTTTTCGAATTAGTATTAAAAATTAAAGATATTAGCTTATCCTCTGCCAATGGAGTTTAACTTCACAGAAGAAAGTTAAAATACCTCCTCAACTACAATACACTTAAACTAAAAAAAAAATCGCAAATTTCACAAAATCAAAGCTCTTTAAGTCTTGATCCAAAGAAAAAAATGGGCCTGTAATAACTGAGCTTCTAAAGATGTCACTCAAAGCGGGCATTTGTAGGTTAAAATCAATATACCTTCGATAATACTGAAACCAGTTAGTAGCAGAATAGTTGTATGTTACCGTGAGATATTGGTTCCTCCTCTTATTAACCTATAGGGATCAGAGAAGCTCAGTTGAACCCCTTCCTCCTTTAAGGTTTCTTATCGAAGATGATCGGTTTTCCAGCTGATACAGAAATATATCTGGCACATGATTGTCGAAAGGCTGAAGAATGGACAGCGAGGTTGTGACGAACAACTGGGAAGGCATGAAACTTTGATGGGCCAAATAATGATTATCGATAGGGAAGAATGGTTGGAGACTTGACGATGATATTTTTTTGTCAATTCAGTGTTGTTAACTATGTTACTCAGATTAAGGGGTGAGAGTCGAATATAAGAATGTGTCCAACACCGGTATACTTAAATTTTTTTTTTAAAGTTTTTCCACATATTTAGAAGATCATACCCCTGTACTTATGTCCGAATATATGTTGGAGATGGGTGTGCACACGTATACTTCAAAAAAAAAAAATGAAGAGTTGGAGTAGCATGGGTTGCTAATGAGAGACATTTTGGGTAGCTTTTTCCTTCACTGGTTGAAGGTCTTGCTACTTGCTAGATATAATGACTGTCATCAGCTGGCTTTCGGAGATTGGTACCAGTTAAAAGCTAGCCGTTTTGTTTTTCTATGTTCACTCATCGGAAATTGTTAAAGACTGGTTCCGTTACAAGTTCAATAGATGCCAGAGTTCCAGATGGAAGCATTTTTGGTAAATTGAATATGCTGGAAATGTTATCGTTGTTCATGTTCTTGTTCTTAATCTTCAGTTAACCTTTTATGAACAGAAAATACTTCAGCTTTGTCGATTAGTAGTTACCTTGAATGCAGCAAAATGTCCGTCATTCTTTTCCTTTTGTTTCTCTGGAACTCTTTTCCACAGGACAGGCATCCCATACATATCAAATGTTGTGGTTCGGGAGAGATTTTGTCAGAAAGGGATAGCTAAAAGGCTCATAGCCAAGGCAGAAGCTCAGGCGAGGACCTGAGGCTGCCGCGTTGTTGCTTTGCACTGTAATTCAAATAACCCTGACGCCACAAAACTGTACAAAAGCCAGGGTTTTCGATGCATTAATGTGCCATAATGAGCAAACTAGCCTCAGCCGAAGACCTTTACCTGATGTTAAGTTCAACTTCATGATGAAGCTTCTAAACTCCCCTACCATGGAACAAAATCCTTTACGAACATTAAAATTAAAAAAAAAAGGTAGTTACAGATCTCTTCAAAGATCCAAACATGTAGGACGTCTAGAATTAGTTGTACATATGATTCAAACTGGTGAGATTAGCTTCGAATATTTGCAGTTACTGTATTTATTGTGTCTGTCATGTTAATGATATTCAGTTCTTTGTGTATGATTATAAACTGCATCATGAGCATTGGCATTATGTGGCTTCAAATTAGTGCCAGAAATGATCAACAGAAGTTATTTGTTACTTCACCCAAATAAAGAATGTATTTATATTTGACGCAACCATAGTGTATTTAATTAAATAATATTACTTCAATAAAAATAAATTTTTTATATTTATTTTTAAAATATTTTTAATAAGGTGATACGATCCGGTTTATGAAAAGTGTATAGATTTATATATTGTTATTACATCAAACATAAAGTCATAATGAATATACTTAATCAGTATAATAATATAAAAGGCCAAACTAAGTCAGTGAAAATACCAAAAAAAAAAATAATAATAATAAAATAAAAAATTAAATGAGTAATTATGTCATTTAATATTTAATATAAATTTTTTTAAAACAAAATTATCAATTTACTTCTAAAAATACGTACCCACCATTCTAAATAAATTACCCATCTTTTTTATATTTATTGTTTTAAAACATAATTTAATTCTTTTTTAAAAATATGTTTCACTAGTGCCTAAAATTTTAGTATTAATAAGAATTTTTTTTTTTTGTAAAAAAAAAGTTTTTTTTTTTTAAGTAACAAAAACGAAGGATAAATCAGTAAAATGAAGCATTAAAAAAATATATAAATAAACGACATCGTTCAGAACTCAATAGCCGATATTAGTGAATCAATGGTTTGGCCTTAAAGAATCCCCTACAAGAACCCCACTCCTCGCTTCAATCTATGCGATATTTCGAGGGTTAACGACTTTTGGGAATTAGGGTTTTCTTTTCTCTGAAATTAAAAAAAAAAAACCATAAGGAGTCAGAAACAAAAATCGAAGATGATCGAGGTGGTGCTGAACGATCGGCTAGGGAAGAAGGTGCGCGTGAAATGCAATGACGACGACACGATCGGAGACCTGAAGAAGCTAGTGGCGGCCCAAACCGGTACCCGAGCGGACAAGATCCGCATCCAGAAGTGGTATACTGTTTATAAGGATCATATTACCCTTAAGGATTACGAGATCCACGACGGCATGGGCCTCGAACTTTACTATAATTAGAAACTATATATAAGTTTGTAGTTATTGACTCATTGTTATTATTACATACTTAATTTCGTTTGGTTTTTGTTTGAATTATGTTTGGATCTAATATACTTGTGGATGATCCATATTTATCACTACTTTTCAATTAAAATTAAGTTAAGAATTTGATAAATTTGTACTTCAAATAATGTAATATTATTATATCTTAGCGTATAAGAAAGTTTCTTCTTTTTTATTTTGTTTTTATTTTAAAATAGTGTGGATTGGTTGATTTTTTTTCTCCCTTGAATTTACATGTGAAATTGAGTTCAAAAAATTCTTGTATTCATTATATCTTTGGAGTGTATTATGTTACCTGAATTTTTATTTTATTTAAAATTTTTATGTTCGATATTTGTAATCATCACATATTCGGTTTTGTTTATGTAAGGTATGATTCTTTAAATATATGAAAAATTAGAGAAGAAAATTAAGGAAATTTGTATTGGGCAAATATTCATATCCGGCATTCATATTTGAGTTTAGGTAACATAAATTAGAATAGACAATTCATGTATCCATATCTTGTTTGTATATTTTACTATTCTATAATCGAGTTTAAGGTATCTTATATTTACAGAAATTTGGATATATTAATTTAGTATATTAGATTTTGAGATATTTATATATTTGTGTTATCTTTTCCTATTATGTTTTTATATCATATTTTAATTATGTTCACGCCTTGTGTCTAATATTATTAGGTATAACATGAATTTAATGTGAAAGTTCTGAAGTTGATGTAGCTTGACTTAGGTTAAGCAGTTTGGTTTTGCTTCACCTGACATTTTATGTATTTGTGTCATATTCATGTATTTTGACAGATTATGATCGTGTTTAAGGTATTTTATATTTATATTAATTTTGATACATTAATAATTCACATTTTATAGATTTTGAAAATATATTTGTTTTGCGTCATATTTTTATTACTTTTTATGTATGATATTTATATAATCATGTCTAATATTGTCAGTTTTAGGTATCGCTTATTATTTTTTTTTTACTGGAATGTTTACTTTGTTTAATTGTTTGGATGGAATTCTGAAGATCAAAAGTTGTCCTTATGTCAATGCCTAAAATGGGGTCTTAAAGCATTAGCTTGAACCTGAGTAGAATGAGTGGTTCATTCAAAGCTATATTGTGAGAAATTTTATTCAACTGGTATATTAACAGTCCGACCTTTCCCTTGCAAAAGTTAGATTTGATAATTCTTGTGTTATGCTTCGAAATTTTTTTTTTTTTTTGTTTGTCAGCCAATTAAATACATATGCAACAGAAGATACGATGTGTTTTCAATGTCGTGTTCATCGTATTTAAACGTGTTGTGTTGTTCGTGTTTTGATTTCTTGTTAAAATAAATCTAGTAAAAGTAAAAGGTTCCGAAAGAGGGAAGCTGCTGCTTCCCGCCTTGATTTCACCTCAAGTTTGCTGAAACCCATTGAAACGATTTTGAGGCAAAGTTAGGAAGTTGCATTGGGGACCAGAGTTAACAATCATGTTATTTCTGCTTACACCAGATTGCCCATCATGCAAGGAAAAATCTTCCGGCATATCAGGTTATTGTCGGCAACCTTCTTAAGCTACTAGAAATGTCAGGCATGGAAATCTGAAAAATAAAAAAAGAAACGTGTTAGAAGGCACTGGAGTTAAATCTCCGACCGTATTATGATGTTTAAGTTTGTAGGTTTCAAAGAACAGTGAGTTTGGCAAAGTTTTAGAAAAGGTTCAGTGTTTACTTGAGATCATTTGTAACTATGGCTGTTTATGCCTATTCGTTGTTTGTGCTGGAAGCTTCAGGTTTTGATGGTATGAGCTGAAAGTGTCCTCTGTTAGTAGAGTTTAATGGAATGATTGGAAACTGTGACGATATAAGCTGAAGTATATCCTCTATTACTAGAGCTTAATGGAATGACCGGAGACAATAAGCTCGTCAGGTGTTTAGCACATATTTCACATGCAAGAGGCTTGGCTTGGTAATGGACTACTCTCTCGGGCCTTACTCAACTTAAAGCCCAACAATTGTAAAGAAACTCCAGGCATTCGTGAGATCAGGGACAAGTGGCTGATGCAGCAGATGATGGTACTGACATCGAATTAGGATTCCCATAAGGGATTTAAATTTCAATCACCGTATTTCAATCATATCACATTTGTCATGCTTACTGACGTAACAAATGCTATTTCGATCGTTGCAGTCTTGATTTTTTTTTTTTTTCATTTTCATTTTGCACTAATTACTATAAAACATAGTAGTTAATTATAACCATAAAAATTTCTCCTACATGATTTATAAAATAGTTTGACATTCAATGATCTCTTATTTATAAAAGATGAAAATAAAAATCTCTGTCATGAGCTTAATCAATGGCGATGGAAGTCGAAATTGTAAAATAACAACAGCAACATCTCAATGCGACTAATGTCCATGTATTCTAGATGTTAATGCAATAATCAACCTTTGGGAACAGGAATGAAGAAGAAAGAAGGCGGTGATCGCGGGTTTCGGTGCAAGTTGCTCAGTTCATGGAGAAATGATTATGCGTCCAAATACGGCAATTAGGATTATAATGTTAATTGGTGGTCCAAGTAAAGAGGGTTGTTTTTAGAACTCAAACAAGAGCTTGGGCTTGTTGATGACAGTATGCAGGGTTATATTGGGCTCTTGATAATGGAACTATGAATATGAAATTGGGTCGTTTAGGGTGTATTTGGCACTATGGGTCCAATGAAAACTTAGAGGTATAATATGTTAGACAGCCTCTCCATTTATCGGCACTTTTTTTTAAAATATTTATATTTGATATATTCTGACATAAATAAAAATATATAATCTTTAAAATATAAAAATTTATTTTAATAATTAAATATATTTATGTTAGATACATAATCATATCAAATAATCATTTTCAAGTTTGAGTAACATTGCTACTCCCACACCAGATGTTGCTAGAACACTTAAAAGGAGGCATGAAATTATTTTGATGCAATTTAAAAGAAAAAAAAAAAAGAAAAGAAAATTTCCTTGATTTACTGATGCTGCCTGTAACCTTTTTTTTTTAAAAAAAAAAAAAATTCTATCATTTAACATTTTTTTTCTAAATCTAGCAATTTTATACCTCACATCAAAATATGGCGCGTTTAATAAATATAAAAAAGGTTAATATATTATTTGACCTTTATACTAGAACTTAATTCATAATATAGTATCTACAAAAAGATTTACAATTAAATATTTAAAGTTTACTTTCGTCACACACGTTAGTCCAAATTTTAACGATGATAACATGTCATTGTTTTTGACCAATAGGATCGTGACATGCAACATTGTTGACATGTCAGCAATGCCATGTCAATAGGTAAGAAAAAATGACATATCAGCACCATTAAGTTTTGGATCAACTTGTGTGACAAAAGAAGTAAAAGATAAGTACATATTATAATTTTTTTTCTTGAACTACCAAACTATGAAAAATAATATAGTTCAAAGGGCAATTAGCATATTAACCTATAAAAGAATAATGTGATACACAAGACGTGATAAATTTAACAAGATTAAAATGACAAATTTAAAAAATTATCATATTTATATTTAAAATTTTGAGACATTTAATAATTTATATTATATTTATATTTTTACATTAACTGATAAAAAATAGAACACAACATCAATACACCGAATGTTAAATCTATTTTCTTAAATCATCAAATATATGAATTTCCAGAGTGTTTTAAGTTGTAATTTCAAATTCGGAAAGTACTAGTTTTTTGCATGACAGAGCCACAAACTCTTACACCTAAATCAATTAATGAAATTTAATTGGTTCAAATCTTGATGGTCTGATTGTGTTTTTTTAGTGCCACTTTGTTTATCTAAATGCATAGGAAACTTGAAACCAAGTTGGAGATTTTTCAATTCCCATCTCGGAAATACTGTAATTTTCCTGTGTCGGTAGGATCTGGTTATTAGTTTCCTTGCATTGAATTTAATATTTTTTCTATTATAATAATATTTAATATATTATATATTTATATATATATATATATTTAATAATTTTATGTCATATTTTAAATATTTTTGTGCTGTTTTTACTACTATTAGATGTACTCACACCGTAAATATGAAGTATTCTACTAATGAATTTTTCTTTTAACGATACTGATGGTAAAATTTTGTAATTCTATAAGTAGATTAAAAGTTGTTACATATCACATTTATTTCTTCAAATATATAATAAAAATATATGATAATTTTTTTACTTATATTTATAAAATTAAAAAATTTCGCCGTTTATACATAAAATAACAATCTTTTTTTAATGTCATTATATAATATTTTCACTCGGTATAGTAAAAAGTAATAAATAAAATTATAAATATCATATTTAATATAATAAAAATAATATATTAACTAATTTAAAAAAATATTTAAGAACAGTCATTAATAAAATTCATATATGGACCAAATTTAATTCTTGGATCTTGGTTCCTCAAACAAAACATTAAACATCAATGTCACCTATTGAATGCTATTGAAATCAACGATGACTTATCACATTCAATACTTTGTCTACGTTAATAATTACCATTTATAATCTCTTGACAAATTTGTCTCTTTTTTTTCCCTAAATAGCTTAATATTATTAAATTTTTTAAAAATACACGTAAAAATTGATTAAATCCATGATTGGATGTTGTATAAATAATAAATGAAAAATATAATTAATATATTATTTTTTAAATCTAATAAAAATATATATTAAACGTAAAAAGATTTTTTGAAATAATAAATAATTAATATTTAAAAGTCTAATTAACAGTGCCTCCTAACGCTCATTAAAATTATTAAATTACTATTTTAAAAAACGGTTTCCATCTTTTTTACTAAATTCAAAATTCAAAATACATTAATTATATAAATTTTCTTTATATGTAACCTTTACTTGATCTTATAATCACTCTTTGCCATTTGTCAATAAAATTTTTTTTTAACTATTTTTTAATTTTAATTATTTTTTATTTTAAGTTCATCTTTATGGTGGAGACATGGAGGAAATATTTGCTAATCTGTCAAACTTGTTATCATTGTTTTCTTTTTTTTTTGGGGGGGGAATATTTTTTCTATGTGCCAAATCTTGATCCAAGAATTGCAATGTCAAAGCATGCCAACCATTCTACTTCTGTATTCTTCTGCCAGTGTTTTAGGTATCCTATAATTAAACTACATGTGACATGCCTTACTATTAAGTGTGCGTAAAAATATTCGTTTTTGATAAATCGGTAATGACATTATATAAATTTTTAAACGAGATTAAAAGATTGTTATATATATTAAAATTTTAAATTAATTTTTTTGTAATTTTTTAATATATATTTTAAAGAATATATGTCAACATCTTAATTTCATTCGTGAAATTCAAAAACTTATTTTTTTAATTTAAAAAAGTTACATCATCTACTCTTAAAATTTTAAAGTACCCTTTAATTTGGGGGGGGGGGTTAAAGAAGATGTAATACAATTTGCTTTTTTCGATCTAGGGCTATGGTTAGAGGCTTCATTCTCATGACATATTATTTAGGAGAAAAGATCCCTTTTCTTTTTTCTAGTTTAATTTAAAGAAGTAAAGTTTTGTATTTGAAATATCGATTTTTTTATCAAAAACATTGTTATTTGGAGATAGAGGAAGAGTTACAAATATTAAAATTTAAGCTCTGGACTTATATGACATTACTCTTTTAAGAATAATTATATAAACCGATTGAATTAAGCTTCATTTCAAATATTAATATTAAAAACAAAAAGCATCATTGGTTTTTTCCCTAAAAATCTAACTTCCTTATTCCATACAACTCATAAAATCAACAAAGTTTTACTTATTACTCTATCTTAGATAGTCATATTTGAAATATTCAAATTTTTTTGTGAATGATTAAGATTTAATATTTTTAGAAGCATGATAGCAGATATATTTGTTCATGTGTCGGGTTAAGTTTGGTTAGTAAAAAATTTTACTTGTTCAAAGTTTAATCCAGTGATAAACCTAAAAAACACGAATTATTATTTAAAATCTATTTTAACATTAATATTTATATATTTTTATAATTAAATGTAAATTTTATTTATTAAAAAATAATCAAATTGAACTGACTTGAATAAAAATGTATTTAATCTATTTAAACTAAATTTTTTAAATTAGACGAGTAACTTAATCTTTAAACATATTTAGTAAAAACATCCACCACACCTAACGTCATTTTAAAGAGAAAAAACACACGAGAATATCAAGAGAAATTCAACTTAGCAAATCCATGATTTACAAGAGAGAAATTAATTGAATATTTGTTTTTTTTGGGGTTTGGGGGGGGGTGTTGATGCCAAGAATGTGTCATTTTATTACAAGAGTGGGGCCAGCATTCCTTGACTCACGAATCTTTGTCTGCCTTGTGCAGTTCCAAGGGAAAGCCAGTTTGCCCTCGTTGCCTATTATTTGACTTTTCAATCTCTTTAAAAACCCTAACTTGATCCAAACTGGTTTAAAGCAATTTGATTTTAAATAAAAAACCAATTTGTTTTTTTATTCAAATCCCAATGTTTTTGTTAATGTTAAGTTGTTGTCTAGCACAAGAGTCAAACTTTTATGGCTGAAATTTTAAAAACCATTTTTTTAAAAAAAAACTTCAATATCTCCCAAAATTATATAGTTTTGAAGCTGTGCACATGTGCATGGATTTCATCAAAAACAAAATTGTTTAATAATTTCATTAAAAATATTTGTAAAAATAAATGTATAGCATAACAACACTATCTCACTTTTATAAA